>PVKU01003760.1:12957-151460 GCA_004027475.1 Anoura caudifer
TTTTTTTTTTTTTTTTTTTTTTTTTTTTTTTTTTTTTTTTTTTTTTTTTTTTTTTTTTTTTTTTTTTTTTTTTTTTTTTTTTTTTTTTTTTTTTTTTTTTTTTTTTTTTTTTTTTTTTTTTTTTTTGTGCTTGTTAGATTTATATGCTTTGACTCCCTGTCTTTTTGGTGTGATATCCTATAGTAGGGCTCCTATGGGACTCAATGGTGTAATCTCCTTGATCACTTGTGTTTGATGCTCTTAGGCTGACCTTTATGCCTTTTATATGGTTGTAATTGGGCTTTGATTGTTGTTGGTTTGTTCTTTTTTGGGTTCTTCCCTCTAATTGACCAAGTGAGAATCACTCCACCCTCAACATCTTGTATATTGTTGCACAGGTGCTGCCAGAACAAAAATCAAACAGCTCAGGAAACCCACACCCACAAATATATTGCCACACATAATAACACTATAAATACCCAATCTTCCAATATTGATAAAGGTTTAAAGATACTAAGACTTTTATAAGAAATGATAGGTGAATATGAGATGAATAACTTTTTTTGTGAGGACAGGGATGGGTAATAATAAGAGTAGGGAATAGAGACAAGGCAAAGTGGTCAAGAAAATAAAATTTACTTTGTGTGCAAAAAATGCAAGAGGAAAGGTGGAATGGAGTAAGAGAGGACAAGTGGGCAATATTAGGTTAAATTTGCAATTTAAAGAAATATATCTCTCTCTCATACACACACACACACACACACACACACACACACACACACGCCATAATTGCAGAAAAGCCTCCACCACACAGATATCAACAACCAATGAACTAAGATTCATATAGGTGAGATGGGAATAAGAGTGTGCAGGAAAGAAAGAAGAGCTTAAGAGTTGTCTAGAGGAAAGAGAAGTTATTTTGAGTGGATAGAAGGAAAAGGACTACTAAGAGTGTGGGGTGAAAACCAAGTTAAGACAGGGAGTAATTAATGTTTAAAATGAAAAAAGATAGATGGAAGGATAGGAGGAAAGCAAAAAGGAGTAGCAGAGGAGAACATTCAAATTTGAGATTTGAAATACAAAGATAGTCACTATATAGAAATAATATTGAAGAACTATAACAATAACCACCTTATCTACTACCTTTGAGCACAGATTTAAAAAGGTTGGGAGAGAATAAGGATATTTTAAGAACAGAAGAAGGAATTTGAGCTGACTAATGACAATCATGAATGGTTGAGAGAGGCTAGAGGGGGGAGAAATAGCAATAGTGCAGAATAGAAACAAGTCATAGCAAGAGGGAATATAGAATTTAAAACAAACATATGAAGGAGGGGGAAGAAGGTAGAATGTGGTAAGAGAAGGGAAGAACAATATATGAGATTTGAAATAAACTATACTATGAAACCTTGAGCCTTATTATTACCAAACTTGAAGGATATGAAATGAATGTTAAACAACTTTACAGGACAGAATATTTCATCTTGTTATTCCTGTCTCTATTTTCCCTTCTCTGCTGGGTTTAGTAAATTGGGACCTAAGGTTCTGTGTAGAACTTAGTGTCTGTCACATGTTTCTCCTGAGGAAATATACACAGCTGTAGAAAATTCCTGGGCCTGACCTCTCCACCAAACCTGTAATTCCACAGGGGAAGATTGGGTTCACATGTCTGTGAAAGGTTCTGGCTGACTGGAGCAAATCTCCAGCATTCAGCTCCTACTTTCCAGACCTAAGCCTGCTGCTCTCTCATAGGAGGTTTGCCCTGAATTCTCCATTCTGATCTGCCTTCTGCTCACAAGTCATATTGGTTCAGGTCCCCCCATTGTTTTTTTCTGCCTTGAGTCTCCAGTTAGCAACGCTGCTGTGCCTACACACACAAACTGGAGACAAACTGGACTATATACTCATGTCCCTGCCAAGGTTAGTGTGTATCTCAGCTCCCCTTTTAAACTCCCCCCAAATCCCATAGTCTCTCATGGTCAGAGCTGGCCACCTGCTTGCAGGGCCTCTTGACAGCCTCTTGAAAATTTTATTTTATTTAAAGATCTTTATTTATCTATTTTTAGAGAGAGAGGAAGGAGAAAGAGAGGGAGAGAAACATCAATGTGTGGCTGCTTCTCATGTGCCCCCTACTGGGGACCTGGCCTGCAACTGAGGCTTGTACCCTGACTGGAAATTGAACCAACTGGCCCTTTGATTCACAGGCCTAAGCTCAATCCACTGAGCTACACCAGCCAGGGCTGCCTCTGACAATTTTAGATAAAGTTTTTCTCTGAATCTTTCCTGGATGGTGTTGGATGATCCCCTCAGCTCTACTATAACACAAGGTGATAATGGTGCTGTCACTGCATCCTCCAGAGGTCTTTAGCCTCAGGCCTACCTGTTCCTGCCATGCTGTTTATAAAGCTTGTACCTCCCAGGACTTCTTTCACAACCTCAGTAGTTCACAGATCCTGAGCCAATCTACAGCCACCTTGACTTTATGCAGCCAGCAGTGCTGGGCTGGACATCAGTGGTTAGCCACCTAGAAAGACTGGATTATTGGCTGCCAGTCTGCCTAAGAAAGCGTGGGCTGTCATCCCCCAGGTGCACTGCAAGTGGGCCAGTTCCTGCATACTCCTACACACTCCTCACTCTCTTCTCCATGTATGCTCTCACTCACAAATGCTTCCACTCACTCTGCTCTGAGTTCTGACTTCAAATCTGGTCCATGTCTAAGAGCAGATGAACAGATATGCCCACTACACTGCATCCATCTTGATGGATCTAGAACTAAATTTTAAGAGACTTTTTTAAACTGAGAAATGACTTTGAAATATTCAAATGGGCCCCTAGAATACCTCAAGGGTTTGTTCTCCTTCTTTTATGAAAGATAAGTTTTTTAAATAATTAGGCCTATTTAATATGCTTAAAGTGCCTGGAAAGCTTTGTCCAATAAAAATAATAAGTATGCTCTATTTGTTTACACATATTGCTATTATTAAAGTAGAAGTGCTAGACATTATGTGAGTGCTGATAAACTTTCATTTGTGATTTTAGTTATCTAAGAATGTTGCAGGAAAGCAAATTCCTTTGTAAGCTGTATTATGCTCAACTTTATAATCACATCATTTGAAGTTTTGACATGATTATAAACAGTCATCGTTTTTGCTCTAACCCATTAGCAAAAATTTATATTATATCTCATATTTATATAATATAAACTTATATTATATCTCAAAATTTACATTATATCATGTATAGGACTATGACTTGTTTTGGATTGTGTATTTTTGAGAATAGATTTTCAGATCACACCTTTGAACTGGGTGAAGATCCTGGAGCTGTGTGAAATGACTACATTTATAGAGGTGTTTGCTGAAGATCAGGGTAAACTGAAATTAATCATGGGGCATAAAAAACTGAAGATAATTGAGGTTTTTATAACTTTTTCATTGAAAAATATTTCTAATTTTTTAATTATTTGTTTTTCAGATATAAAAAAACTTTCTGTTTCTTAAAGCAAGTTGGTAAAGTATAATCTCATAAACAATATGGAGGCATTTATATTTTTCTCTCTGTCTGATCCCTCTGGAACCTTGAAGCTTTTAATGAGTGAATATTACTCTTTCTATGGCAACATGGCTGTTTGCATAAATCCAATAGGAATCTGATTTCTTTATAACAGGATACATAAATCCAGTTTCCAGTTGTGGTTTTAACTAAGACTTTGACTGGGATGTCATGCCAGAATGAGGCATTCCTAGACCTTGGTTAATATCAGAAAGGTAATTGAAATGGGAACTCCGATTAACTTTTGAAGCCAATAAAAGCAAACTGCAGATATTGCCTGGTACCATGTTTGTTTGTGTGGTTCATGGCAGTCTTTCCAGGGAGGGAACTAAAGTCTCTTTCCTGAAAGATGGCTAAGAGGAACCTTGAGGCACAATAGGAACTTCAATGACTTGAGGGAAGCAGTTGCTGTAGACAAAGCCAGATGGCGCGTATGTGGCTTAGCTTCTATGCCCTGCAGAGTGGACCAAAGGGTTAATCTAAGGGTTTCTTGTGTGAGTTCCAGCCAAGCAGACTTAAAGATCCTATGTGATCCCTAATACTCTTGTTGTGTTTATGCAAACCAATAGATAAAAATTAAAACTGGACAAAGATTAACACAGTCTCCTTGATTAAAATAAGGGGGATTTTAGGAGAAAAATTATGTTTCAATAAAATTTATTATATGTAATTGTGGAAATTAACTCTAATTCAGTGTATTGTCTGTAAAATTACATTTTTCATCTATGAACTAGACTGGATATTAGTGTTTCATTTTTTCCCTCATCCTTTGATTTGGAATTATTAAGAACTACCAAAGTAGTGTTAACCATACAGAATATACTTGAGCACCTGATGATATCACCAGAGACATTTGAACTGTAGATAAAAAGGATCTATCCAATTGGCACTCTTTAATTTTTTCCAGAAAAAGCTTTGCATTTGGAAGTCTTCTCATCTAAACCTCTTGCAGACTCAGAAACTGGTTTATGATATTCTGTTTCTTATCCTTTGTATTCTCTCTGGTTTTATACAATGTATACTATGATCTTGATTTCCTGGTTTCTCTGTCAATTTTGTGGGTGTTGTCTAGTGGGATTCTGCAGAAGCAACATTTCCCCTTGATAGGCAGGAATGCTGAGTATTGTGAACAAGCATTCAGACTGCTGAGTCTGCACACTTTCTGACCATGACCTCTGCTAGCCTGCTATGGAGGTTCCACCCTGCACACAAGAAATGCTGGGACTGGATGGAAAGCTGGCCGGCTTCTGACCCCCTGTTCAAACAGATTCAGAAGAAGATGTTTTCCCTCATGAAAGAACAGGCTAACTGCACCAAACCATAACTCATATACACAGTTTGGGATGGTCTAGGGTGGCTGTGAGAATTACAGGTAGAAATATGACAGCCCATATCCATACATTCTGAATGCAGAATTGGAATGGAAAATGAAATTGTGCAACTCATGGGGTGGATGCCAGCAACCCTCTGCAAGAATATTATGGTGATGACTGCTACAAACTATTTCTGGTATTCCCTCTTCCTGGGTCTCTTTGTGTTCTATCTTGTACTTTTGGTTTTTTGATATGACCTTTACTGTAACTGTTGTATATGGATGTAATATGCCAGCATGCTTACCACAAAGGTCCTCTCTTAGAATTAATGTAAAGAATATTTTTTCTAGCCCTTCACTTTCAGGCTGTGTAGATCTTTTGTTCTGAGGTGGATCTCTTGTAGGCAGCATACATGTGGGTCATGTTTTCAATACAGGTACCCTGTGTCTTTTGATTGGAGTATTTAATCCATTTACAATTAAGGTTACCATTGAGAGGTACTTATTCATTGCCATTTTTTTCTTTTGTATCTGTGTTTCTCTCTCTCTCTCTCTCTCTCACTCTATACTTTCATCTTTTTAAATGAGTCCCTTTAGCATGTCATGCAATAGTGTTTTGGTGGAAGTGTATCCTCTCAACTTTCTTTTGTCTGGCGAACTACTTATTTTGCCCTCCCTTTTAAATGACAGCATACTGGGTAGAGTAGTCATGGTTGCAGGCCTTTGCTTTTTATTACTTGGAATATTTCTTGCCATTCCTTTGTGGCTTGTACTATTTCTGTTGAGAAACAGCTGCTAGCCTTATCAGAGCTCACTTGTATGTTGCTATCTGTTTCCCTTACTGCTTTTTAAGATTCTCTCTTTGTTGCTAAAATGTGGCATTTTAATTATGATGTGCCTTATAGTGGGCCTCTTTGGGTTTATCTTCTATAGGAGCCTGCGTGCCTCCTGAACTTGTATGGCTTTCCCCCTCTCCAAGGTAGAGAAGTTTTCTGTCATTTTTTCAAACAGGTTTTCTAATCCTTGCTACTTTTCTTCTCCTTTTGGTGTTCCTATGATGCAAATGCTGTTGTGTTTTGCTTTGCCCTGAAATTCCATTAAACTGTTCTCATATATTTTGACCCTTTTTTCATTTTGTTGCTCTACCTGTGCATTTTCTTCTAGCTTGTCTTCCATATAGCTGATTCAGTCTTCTGCTTCATCTAGCCTGCTAAGAATTCCTTCTAGTGTATTTATTTTTAATTTTAGATGGTGTATTCTATATTTCTTCCTGGTTCTTGTTTATAGTTTCTGTTTCTTTTCTCATGCTATTGTAGTTCTCACTCATTTCCTTGTAGTTTTCACTGAGTTCCTTGAAAATCCTTATAATCATTTTCTTTTGAAATCTGTGTCTGATGGATGCTTTGCCTCAATTTCATTTATCTCTTTTCCTGGGCATTCTTCCATTCCTTCTGATTGGGGGTTTTCCTTTATTCCCAGCAAGACTTATATTAGACAAAATAGATTTCAAACAAAGAACATAAACAGAGACAAAGAAAGTCATTTAGTAATTCAAAAGGAAGACTCCACCAGGAAGTTATAAGTATTGTAAACATATATGCAACCAACATAGAAACAACCAAATACATAAGGAAACTCTTGGAGGCCTTCAAGAAAGATATAGACAGCAACACAATTAGAGTAAGGGATTTCAACACCCCACTGTCAACGATGGATAGATCTTCCAAACAGAGATTCAACAAGGACATAGTGGCAGTGAATGGCATGCTAGATCAAATGGGTTTAACAGATATACACAGAATCTTTAACCCCAAAGAAGCAAAATATATATACTTTTCAAATGTACATGGAACATTTCCAAAACAGACCACATGATAGGGTACACAAGTCTCAAAAAATTCAAGAAAATTGAAATCATGTCAAGCATTTTCTCAGACCAAAATGGCTTGAAACTAGAAGTGAATCTCAAGGGAAAAATAAAACTAAAAAACATTCAAATACAAGAGACTGAACAACATGTTATTAAATAATAAATGGGAAAGCAATTAGATCAGGGAAGAAATCAACAAGTTTCTCGAAACATATGAAAATGAATGCACAATAACCCCAAAACTTTGGGACACAGTGAAAGCAGTCTTGAGAGGATATTTCAAAGCAATACAGCCCTACCTAAAAAAGATATAAACATTTCAAGTAAATAATCTAACCCTACATATACAGGAAATACAAGACAACCTCAAACAAAGCCCAGAGTGAGTAGTAGGAAGGAAATAATCAAGTCAGAACAAAATTAAATGACATAGGGAAAAAAGAACAATTCAGAGCATTAATAAATCCAGGAGCTGGTTCTTGAAAAGATAAACAAAAATCAGCAAGCTGTAACAAGAAACATCAAGATAAGAGATAGGACCCAAACATATAAGATCAAAAGGAAAAGAGGAGAAATTACTGTGGCAGACCCTTCTGTGTGGTGTGGCCCATCTCCCACTCAGATGCACAGGACCCACGCCCACAGATAGGTTCTTTTATGGATAATCAGATTTGCAATATACCTAAACTGTTTTGAGGTTTTCTCTTTGCTAAAAAACTCTCTTACCCTGCATTTGCTTACTGTAACTTCCTAAAATCCATGCTGAGCCTTGCAGGGGCCAGTGTGACTGGCTCAACCACTTTTGCCTATTCATTTGCTAACGCCCTTCTTCTGTGATGTAATGAGGGGCATTGGCTCCTTTGTTGTAATCTGGATAGTGAGGAAGAACCATCTTGGAATGTAAGGAGATGGGATTAAAATAAAAGCCTGTCATGACGGAGACCACAACTTTTGCTCCTCTTGAGAGAAAAGCCATACTGTTATCCTTCTTCTTCCTCCAGACTCAGTAGTCTGTGTGTATGTTTTAATTCATCCATAATGACGTGGACACTGCTGGCCAGTGTCCACCACAAATTACAACTGATACTACAGAAACACAAAGGGTCATAAGAAATTATTGCAAACAAGTATATGCCAAAAATTTGAAAACCTGGGTGAAATTTCTAGAATCATATAATCCTCCCAAACTGAGTCAAGGAGAATCAGAAAGCTTGAATAGACCAAAAATAGCTAGTGGAATTGAAGTATTAATAAAAAAACTCTCAGTACACAAAAGCCCGGGGCTGGACTGATTCACAGGAGAATTTTACTAAATATTTAGAGAAGACCTAGCCCTGGTACTTCTCAAACTATTCGAAAACAACCATGAAGAGGGAAGACTCCCAAACTTTATTTATGAGGTCAGTGTTATCCCAATTCCAAAACCAGATAAACGTAACATGAAGAAAGAAAACTACAGGCCAACATTGCTGATAAGTAAAGAAGCTAAAATCCTCAACCATAATTGGAAAATCAGATTCAATAATACATTACAAATATCACACACTATGATCAAATTGGATTCATCCCAAGGATGCAAGGATGGTACAATATAGATAAACAAATAAGTGTAATACATCACATAAACAATATGAAAGACAAAATAAGCATTATCATATCAATAAATGCTGAAAAGCATTTGAAAAATACAGTAACTATTTATGATAAAATCACTAAGCAAAGTGGAAATGCAGGGAACATACCCTCAACATAATAAAGACCATATACAAGAAACCTACAGCCAACATTATTCACAATGGGCAAAAATTAAAAGCTTTTCTCCTAAGACCAGGAACAAGAAATGAACATCCACTTTCATCAGTTGTATTCAACATAGTATTAGAAGTTCTATCAACAGTGATCAGCAAGAAAAATAAATAAAGGCATCCGAATTGAAAAGGAGGAAGTAAATCTGTTGCTGTTTCCAGATAACATGATATTGAATATAGAAAACCTGATAGACTTCACCAAAAAACTACTTGATCTAATAAATAAGTTTGGCAAATCAATGTGTTGACTTTGTATCATGACCATTAAGCACAATACAAAGTCAACATTCAGAAATTAAAGATATTTTTGTACACCAACAGTAAAATATTGGAAACAGAAATCAGGAAGAAAATCCCATTTGGCATAGCAACAAGGAAAATAAAATACCTAGGAATAAATCTAACCAAAGAGGTAAAAGACCTGTACTCACTAAAGTACATAATGCTGAAAAAAGAAATTAAGGGAGACACAAATAAATGGAAGCATATACCATGTTCATGGACTGGAAAAATTGACATAATCAAAATGTCCATACTACCCTAAATAGTCTGTAGATTCAACTTAATCCCTATCAAAATACCAATGACATATTTCACAGATCTAGAAGAAATATTTCACTAATTTATATGGAACCATGTAGGACCCCAAATAGCCTTAACAATTTTGAGAAAGAAGAACAAAATAGGAGAGATCACATATCTGATATCAAAGTATATTACTAGGCCATTGTAATCAAAACAGTCTGATACTGGCATAAGAACAGACACATAGACAAATGGAACAGAATAGAGAGCCCAGAAATAAACCCATGTCAATATGGTCAGTTAATATTTGACAAAGAGGACAGGAACATAAAATGAAATAAAAACAAATGGCATTCAATAAATAGTGTTAGCAGATCTGGACAGGTACTGGTGAAAAAATTAAACTAGATCCCAAGTTACATCAAATACCAAAAAAAAAAAAAAAAAAAAAAAAAAAAAACATCAAGATGGATAAAATACTTAAATATAAGTCATCACAACATAAAAGTCCTAGAGATAAAAGAGGCAGGAAAATTTCAGATATCCCATGCAGCAATACTTTCACCATGCATCTCCTAGGATAAGTGAGATAAAGGATAGAATAAACAAATGGGACTACATCAAACTAAAAACTTCTGCATGGCTAAAGCAAATATCAAGAGAATGGAAAAGGAACCAACCATATGGGAAAACATATTTGCCAATATCTAGGGCAAGGGTTTGAATTCACATGACTCCACGTGAGGAAGACCAACAGTACAATTAAGAAATGGGCAAAGGCCTGAACAGACATTTCTCCAAGGAGCCCCATAGACACATGACAAAATGTTCAACATATGTAGCCATTAGAGAGTGATAAATTAAAATCACAATGAGTTACCACTTCATAACAGTCAGAATGAACATCATTAATAAATCAACAAACAGCAAGTGCTGGTGAGGTTTTTGAGAAAAGGGAACCCTAGTACATCATTGGCTGGAATGCACAAAGTTATAAACAGTGTGGAAAACAGTATGAAATTTCCTCAGAAAAATACAGATGGAACTGCCTTTTGATCCAGTGATCCTACTACTGGCATTATACCCTAAGTATTCTGAAACACTAATTCAAAAGAACCTATGCCCCCCAATAATCATAGCAGCATTATTTACAATAGCCAAGTGCTGAAAGAAGCTAATTGCCCATCAGTAAGCAAATGGATCAAAAAAATGTGGTAAATTTACACAATGTAATACTAAGTAGGAAAAAAAAATGAAGGAACCCTTACCCTTCTCAACAGCATGGATGGAACTGGAGAGCCTTTTGCTAAATGAAATAAGCCAGGCAATGAAAGAGAAACAGCATATGATCTCGTCTATAACTAGAACCTAGTCAACAAAGCAAACAACTGAGCAAAATTGAACCAGCAACTTGGAAATAAAGACCAAGCTGACAGTGACCAGAGTGATGGAGGAAGGAGGAGATAACAGGGTAAAGAAGGGGAAGGGCCAAGCAAAGGAACAGGAATTGAGGACTCATGAGATTGGACAGTGGGAGCATTGACTGTGTGTGAGTGGGCGTTATAGGGTATGGGAGAGCAATGTGAAAAAAGACCAGAAAACTGTAACTGAACAACAATAAAAAAAATTTTAAAAATGTGAAGAATGTGAACTCAAAGAGCAATTTGGGGTTGGAGTGGGTCGTCAATGGACATGGCTTTTCCTCCTCCCCCAACTGTAGGCTGATCAAGGGGCCCCTGGCCAGAAAAAATGTGTATTATTTTGGAAATGTTTTGTAGCTTCCTCCTTATCAACTTTTGGGAGTGGCTTCCTGTCCTGTGCTTGCCTCTTTATCTTTTCTTTATGCTGTGGCAATGTAGTTTAGTATCACACACAGGACACATGCCTCCTTTGTCTTGGACACCTTAAAACAAGTGTTGGGTATGCAGGGGAATGGTCCTGCTTGCCAACTCACTAACATCAGAGCTCCCTGTAACATGAGTATTAAGGCAATGTCTCTTCCACCCAGTCCTCCTTGTGGATTTTTTGGTTTACCAGAATGAACAGTCAATATCTCTGGGCTTGACATCTTGTGTTAATATAGTTAAAGAAAATTTAAAAAAATAATTGAGAAATGGGCTTCAAAGAATAGATTTTAAATACATTAAATAGATATTTTTAGCATATCACTTTAATTATATTTTATTCATTTTGTTATGTTCATACTTATAGTCTTAATAATTACCTTGATATTACAATGAACATATTAATTTATAACAACTAATTTAAATTAATGCCAACTTAGCTCAATGTTATATAAAAACTTTGCTGGCCTATAGTTCCATCCCTTTCCTTTCTGCATCATTACACTTGTTATCTTTATACTTTGTATGTCCATCATCACAGATTTATAATTATCACTTTATGCAGTTTTCTTTTAAATCTGATAGAATAAAAATTTTACAAAAATGCATTATAATGTATTTTATGATTTTCTAGTATATTTACTTTCATAGTTACATTTATCAGGATTCTTTATTATTTCATGTGGATTCAAATATCCTCTATTATTCTTTCATTTCAGTCTGAGGAACTCTCTTTAGTATTTATTGTAAGGCAAGTTAGTTAACAGTTGAGTTCAGTTTTATTTCTTTTTTAACAAGGAAAGTCTTAGATTATCTTTCATTATGAAAGGCAATTTGGAAGATCTAAAATTCTTGTTTGGCAATTTTCCTTTCAACATTGTGGAAATGCCTTTCTACAGATTCCTGGATTCTGCGGTTTTTAGTGAGAAATTAGCTGTTGTATGGAGGATGACATGTATCTGATAATGTTCTCCTTGATGCTTCCAAAATTCTCTGACTTTTTTCCTCCACACAGTTTCTCTATAATATGTTTGAATGTGAACATTTTTCAGTTGAACTACTTAGAGCAGGGATCCCCAACCCCTGGGGCCACAGACCAGTAGAGGTTAGTTGGTGGCTTGTTAGCAACCAGTATGCAAAGCAGGAAGTGATCTGTGGGCAAGTGAGCAAAGCTTTATTTGTATTTACAGCAGCTCCCCATCACCTGCATTACAGCCTGAGCTCTGCCTCCTCTCACATCAGCAGCAGCATTAGATTCTCATAAAAGCATAAATTCTACTGTGAACTGTGCATGCAAAGGAGCTAGGTTGTATGCTCCTTATGAGAATCTAATGCCTGATGACCTGAGGTGGAGCTGAGGTGGTGATGCTAGTGCTGGAGAGCAGGTGCAAATACTGATTATCATTAGCAGATAGGTTTGACTGCACAGAAACTGTAATAAATCAATTACTTGCAGACTCATATGAAAACCCTACCAGTGAGTGGCAAGTGATAATCAAACTGCACTTAGTGGCAGGCTTTATAGTAGCAAGTGAGTTGATGTACTTCAATTATACATCTGCATCTGGTGGCAGGCTTCAAATGAAAATCCAACACTTATTTTAATCCAATGCATGGCCCACCCATTATTTTATTTATCACTTCCATCTCTCTTTTCCCTGAACTGCACATTTGTCTCAGTCACAATCTTAGTAAGCCCACAAGCTAACCCTAGCAGAAATGAGTAAAAAACAAATGTGAGTGAAAATCTTCTTTGAAAAGTGGGACAGACCCAGTGATGAGACAACAGAAGACTAAGAGTGCCAATAAAAGGAAAGCTGAATTTTAAAGAAAGTATGAAGAGTCCTACTTAAATGATAAGTTCATTGCAACAGGTGATTCACATTCTGCAAGCCCACTTTGTATATATGGCAACTGGCTATCCAATGAAGCCATAGAACCTTGAAAAATACTTCATCACATGGAGGCCAAGTACCCTGCATTAAAAGATCAGCCTTTGGAGTTTTTCAAGAGAAAAAAAAATGTGAACACGATGAACAGAAGCAATTATTGAAGGCATTTCATCAACTGTGACTGCAGTGAGAGAATTACTTTTAGCAGCTAACCACATTGCTGAAGCTAAGAGGCCCTTTACTATTGGTGAAGAGTTGATCCTGTCTGCTGCTAAGGACTTTTGTCATGAACTTTTAGGAGAGGCTGTAGTTCAAAAGGTGGCACGTGTTCCTCTTTTGGCTACCACCATAACTAAATGAATTGATGGAACAGCAGAGGATATTGAGGCACAAATGTTAGAGAGGATTAATGAGTCACCATGGTATGCAGTTCAGGTTGACAAATCTACCAATATTGACAATGGGGCAACAACACTTGTTTTTGTGCTATATATTTTTCAGAAGGATATGTGTGAGGATATGCAGTGTGCACTCATGTTGCCAACCAACACCACAGATGCAGAACTATTCAACTCTTTGAATGATTACGTATCACGACACCTGAATTGGTCATTTTGTGTCAGTATATGCATGGAGGGAGCAGCTGCCATGACTGGAGGGCTTTCTGGTTTCACTACCTGGGTCAAAGAAATCACTTCTGAATGTAAGTCTATTAGCAGTGTTATCTCTAGGGAAGTGCTGGCTAGACAAAAAAATAGCACCTGAACTTAGCATCTTGCAGGATGTTATTCAAATCATCAAGCACATTAAAGTACATATCCTTAACTCATGTCTGTTTGTGCAGCTCTGTGAGGAGATTGGCAGAAAGTACACACATCTCTTATATGCAGAAGTGAAATGACTTTCCAAAGGTAGATCACTAACCAGAGTATTTGAGTTACAAGAGCTGCTCCAGAGATTTCTTTTAGAAAAACAGTCACCACTGGCAGCACACTTCAGTGACAAAGAATGGGTCACAACACTTGCTTACTTGTGTGACATATTCAATCTGCTCAATGAACTCAATCTGTCACTTTAGATGAGAATGACAGCTATATTCAAGTTGGCAGATAAAGTGGCTGCATTCATAGCCAAACTGGAATTATGGGGGTGATGAGTGAACTTTGGGATTTTTGACATGTTTCAAGCTTTAGCAGAGATTTTGAAAGACACTGAGAAAGGGACTTATTTTTCTTAGTTGGTGCATGATCACCTATCTCAGCTTTTAGAAGAGTTTGAGCACTACTTCTCAATCACAAAAGACTCCCATTCTGGGAAGGAATAAATCCATAACAGATTTGTAAATAAGCCAGGTTGAATTGACTTTGTTGGTGCTATGAGAGGATCAACTGCTTAAGATCACAAACTTTGGTGACCTTGAAAGTATATGTGGGAAAAGGGGAAGGGTTTACAGGAACAAGTACAAAGGACACATGGACAAAAACTAGGAGGGACAGTGGAAATGAGAGGGAAGTGGGGAGGGCTGGGGGGTGGGCTGGGCTAGGAGTAAAATACAGAAAACTGTATTTGAACAACAATTAAAATAAAATAAAAATGTTTAAAAAGTATATGTGATCCATTCGTTTACTGATGGACATTTAGGCTGCTTCTTGCACTTGGCTATTGTAAATTGTGCTACTATGAACATTGGGGTGCATAGGTTCCTTTGAATTGGTGTTTCAGGATTCTTAGGGTATAATTCCAGCAGTGAAATTGCCAGGTCGAAGGCAGTTCCATCCGCAGCAGAAAGAAAGAATTAGCTCCTAGATTTTGCAACAACCTGGATGGAACTGGAAAGCATTATGCTAGTGAAATAAGTCAGGCAATGAGAGACAAATATCATATGACCTCATCTATAAGTGGAATGTAATCAACAAAACAAACAAGCAAGCAAAATGTAACCAGAGGCAGTGAAATTAAGAACAAACTGACAATAACCAGATGGGAAGTGGGAGGGGACAATGGGGGTGGGGAGTTGGAGGGGTTTTCAGGAACATGTATAAAGGACATATGGACAAAACCAAAGTGGGGGTAGTATTGAGGGTGGGAGGTGAGATGGCTGGGGTGAGGGGGGAGGGGAGAAATTGAGACAACTGTACTTGAACAGCAATTAAAAAATGTAAAAAATAAAATAGAATTTTAAAAAGCATATGTGAGACAAATTCAAATCTCCACACATTCTGGATTAAAATTAAGGTTGAATATCCTGAGATTGCCATTAAAGCACTGAAAAGCCTGCTTCAGTTTTCAACATTCTGTGTTTGTGAAACAGAGTTTTCTGCAGCGACAGCAACCAAAATGATATTTTGGAGTAGACTGGATATAAGCAACTCAGTTGGGGTTTCACTGTCTCCCATCACCCCCAGATCAGGAAAACAAGCTCAGGGCTCCTACTGATTGTGCATTATGTGAGTTGTTTAATTATTTCATTATTTATTACAGTGTAATAATAATAATAATAATAATAATAATAATAATAATGTGCACAATAAATGTAAAGCATTTGAATCATCCCCAAACCATCCCCCCTCTAGTCCATGAAAAATTGTCTTCCATGAAACTGGTTCCTGGTGCTAAAATGTTGGGAATTTCTGACTTGGGGAGTATTGAGCTTCTTGGATGATAGATCAATGTTGTTCCCCCTATTCAGAGAGTATTTTGGTCATCTTTCTTCAAATAGTCTTTTAACCTCTTTATGTGTTTCATCTCCTTTCTGAGATTCCACTTTTTTTTTTGTATATTGGTATCCCAGATGGCATTCTACATGTCTCTGAAGCTCTGTTCTGTTCATTTATCATTTTTTAATGTTTTTTTTTCCTTTAGAGTCTTCTTCCTCTATATTCCTCAAACTGGTTAATCTCAGTTTACATATTTTCAAGTTTACTGATTTGTCTTCTTTTTTTTTTTTAACCTGGTCAAATATGCTGATGTGTTCCCCTAGTTGGTTTTTTTTTTTTTTTTTTTCTTTTTCTTTTCGGTATTGTGTTCTTCAACTCTAGAATCTCTGATTTTCATAATAATCCCTATATTTTTATTTATAGCCTTTATTTCTGGAGAGAGCATTCTGATTCCTTTCTTGAATTACTTAGACATGATTTCCTTTAGATCTTTGGAGACATTTAGTAAAACTCATGCTAAGGTGCACTCTAGTAAATCCAAAGAATGGGCTTTCTCAGGAATAGTTTCTATTCATAGGTTTTGCTTCCTATGTGTGGTACATACTTTCTAGTTTTGTTAAGGCATTTATGCATATCTCATGCTTCATATTAACATTTTATATTAATACTGTAAACTGTGTGTAAAAATCAAATTCTTCCCTCTCCTTAGGGTTGACATTGTTATAGATATTGTAGTTTGCTTTTTTTCCTGAGCTAAAGTGTGCACTCTTAAACATGTATACCCATTAAAATCTCTGTTCAGTTAGAGTAGTGATCGGATAATTGTCAGGTAAGAGTTTCCTTGAACTCTTGAAACCAGTGAGTTTTCCTGACTTTGATGAACGTTTCTGTGTCCATGTTAAAGCACTCCTTCAGCAATAAGCCAGACAGTCTACCATACTGTCTTAACTTTCACTTCCTGTTTTCATAGACACTCAGTATCAGGTGGAGGTGATAGCTTAGATCTCATTCATCTCTTTTCTGTTCATGCACACAGACCTATACATAGGTATGACTTTCTAAATTACAAGCAACACATCAGAATTTTTTGAGCTTCCTGTGGATGTCTCATTTCTCAGCTTTCAAATATTTTCTTTAGCTGATTATTTGTCTCTACTATTTACTGTCTCAGGCATATGTGAAGTTAAGACAATAATTTTGAAAATTTCTGAGAAATAAGCCAGGGAGAAAGGATTTATTCAGTGAGTAAATTCTAAGTCAGGTCAACTCAAGACAATCTTGAAAGTGTGCTCTCCATTGAACCAACACACATAATAAATATTAACAATTCTCTGAAAATGTGGCTATGAAGTAGCTCCAACCTCAATTTGTTTGGTCTGGTTGACTGATGCTGATTTTTTCCATGACTTCCTTGGTTGATTTGAAAGGTTAACTATAAAGAAGGGGTAACTCAGTGGACTGAGGAATCGAACCAAAGGATTGTGGTTTGATTCCCTATCAGGGCACATGCCTGGTTTGCGGGCCGAGAGGCAACAGCACATTGATATTTCTCTCCCTCTCTCCTTCCCTTCCCCTCTAGAGATTAATAAATAAAATATTTAAAGAAGGAGATAGAAAGACAGTAAAGTTAAATTTCACAAATTTACAATTTTGCCAAGATTTAGCCATTTTAAAAATAAATTCTGCTACTCTTAGTCGATGTTTTAGTTGAGAGGCCACAGGCTCTCATGCTAGCTGATATGTTTTCACTAAACAGTTTGAGTGCCCATATGTGTAAGGAATTCACACATTCATGACTATCCATCTATCCATCATCCATCCATTGGTCCTTTTGTCAGCAACAAAACAAGTTCTCACAAGTCTTTTCATGGCCTAAGGATTCAGGTCTTATCCTTCTCTCAGTAAACTTCAAGGGAATTTGACAAAGTATAAACAAAATTCAGCAGAGATGATTAAAAAAAACTTCAAGGGTAATAACATCCTTTTCTGAAGCAACAAAACTGGGGTCAGGTGAGCAGTTAATGTTTGAACGATTAAATCCAACTGAATATTGGGAACCTAAACCTTAGCCTGTGAATGTCTTGAGACAGACAAAAATAACAGATACACTTTAGAATATTAGAATTCTGAAATGCTTATTTTAAAAAAATAACATTTTCTTATTTTAATGGAGAAGTGAATTTCTGGAGGTCTTTAGTCTGTCATTTTCATTTACATTTGTCAGAATTTAATTAAGAAGAAGGAAGAAGAGAAAGCAATAAAGGTGAGGGCATCATTTCAGATATAAGCTTTAAGGCAGTAATTAGCATACAATATGCTAATTAATGAAGCAATTAGTTGAACAGAAACAGTGGGAACTTGTGGAATAATTAGGATAAGTTTGATGTAATTAGTAATTAAGTGGTTTAAAAATCGAGATAGGAAGTCTGGCTATGATATTAATGTAATAGAAAATTTCAGTTGGTTTATAAAAATAATGGTCAGGGTATCCCTTCATGAAATTCCAAAATCTAGTTTCTCATACACCTTGAATGAAATCACCTTTAGAAAACTGGATTTTGTAATAAATTAGTGAAATATTGCTTATCATTTCATTGTTGTTTTCTCATATTCATTCTATAAACAAAGATGGTATAATTTTGACTCATTCAGGATAGGCACATTTTACTGGGGTGACAACAACACTAGGGAATAAAGAAGAATTTAAAACAATAAATATTTGATTCCTATACATGCCATATGTTTGTTATGGCTCAGGAAGTCCATTCTGCCTTCATCTTGAAATTCTGTAGTTTTCTCAAGAGTAAGGAAAGTCTAACGCCAGCAATTAAATGATTTTTACTATATAGGCTCAAAGTTCCTTGACTAAAACTAATTTTATATCTTTCCCCTCACTTGGAGATCTCATAGGTTCAATCCTGCCATTTACCAGGGTCACAGAGAGCCACAGGGATTCAGAGAATGTCCCACATGGTTAGCACAAGTTATTCATGCCTTTAATATTGCTATACACTGAGCTTGGTGTGACTGCTGTGTTAACTTCATAATAATGGTTATAGGCTAGAGCAGATCAGCCTGATCCTTTCATTCTTACTATATCTGTAAGGCATGTCTCATGGAAACTTACTGGTAACTTAAATATTGAATTTTCTTGATTACTATTGTGGAGGTCTTGACACCTGTTGAACAAATGTATCTCTGTACATTATCACCCATGTAGACAAGGATTTAAAGTATAAAAACACAAAAATAATATTTTTATGCAGAAAGTGTTGCAATATTTTCTCTTCCAAGATAAAAAAAAGACTCCTTGGAAGTAAAGTTTAAAAAGTACAAACAAATGCAGTAAAATAAAAATGAAGAAGATGATACATGATAAAATACTATTCACCTATAAAAATTGTGAGATCCTACCATTTGTGACAACATGTAAGGATCTGGAGAGTCTTATTCTAAGTGAAATAAATGAGATAGAAAAAAGCACCATGTTATTCACTCATATGTGAAATATAAAAACAAAACAAACACTCAAAAACAAATGCGTAGAGGCTACCAGAGGGGAAAGTGGTGAAGGGAGGACCAGATGGATAAATGAGGTCAAATGTGTGGTGGTGGATGGAAACTAGACTTGGTAGTTAGCACAGAATAATATATACATAGATGTTGAATTATAATGTTGTACAATTAAAACTTAAATACTGTTACAAAGCCATGTTACCTCAATAAATGAATAAATGAATACATAAACAAATAAACATAAACTAATAACATGTGAAATAATATAATTTACAATAAAGGGAAAATAGATCATTTAATTTAGTAAAACAATGAACAAGTAATATTTAATTTGCGTGTGCACACATTTGCATAGTTCCAGCTATGCCACTACAAATACACAAAAAAGTCCAAATTAAATTTTACCCTTGGAACAATCAAAAGATAAATTAAAAATATTTATTTCTAGTTTTGCCAAACTGTTTGACCTCAGCTGATATATGAGTTAAGATTTCCAAAATAGGGAAGTTCCAAGGATGCTAAAGAAGTTCATATTGTGAATCTGGCTCAAACTGATTTAATAAACTTTTATTGAGCCTTTCTATTGTGCATAGCATTTGATAGCCTTTGCAATGTTGACAAAGTTGGATAAGTTACTTTTTTCTCTCAAACTCAAATCCCTTTTATTTCTTCTTGAGATCAATATGTGTCTCTATATTTGCCTCTTCTGCTTTAAAAATAAGATGCTAAAAATTATGTATGCACAGTTTTACCAAAGTAAAGACTCTCAGAAGATATTGTACCTAGGTGAGGCTCTATGACTAGTGTTTGATGAATGAGATTTATAAACAGGCAGTAGATACTAGAACAGGTTTGGGAAATGGAAACTGCCTACTTAGGGGAAACAGCATATATGAAGTAGCAAATAGTCCATTCTCTGAATCTTGGTTATGGGGGGTGAAGTCCTCATTATGGCATTTACCAGTTTTTGGGCTTTAGGCAAATTACATACACTGTGCTTCCCTAGATCATCTACAATACCAAGAAGGAAAGTATACCTTCCTAACAAGGTAAGTCTGAGGTTTGAGTTAATATTTCTGAGGCACATAGGACATGCCTCACATAGAGCAAGTGCTCAATAAATATGACTTTTGTTATTATGGCATAGTCTATTCCACTGCTTTACTTTCTCACAGTTCATCCTTATATAATTTCTTATAGTAGAACTATATGTTGTCACAGAAATATCCCTTACAATAAGAATTTTTATTTAGCCTACTCTATATTGTTCTAAACACTTACCAAACATTAGCTTTTTTTCACTACACAACTATTTTAAGTGTAAGCTGACAGGGACCAGAGGGGAGGAATTTCAGGGGGAAAGGGGAAGGGTTTGCAGGAAAAAGTACAAAGGGCACATGGACAATAACAAGTGGATTGAAAATGGGAAGGAGGTAGGGAGGGCTTGGGGGATGGGCTGGGATGGGGGCAAAAGGCAGAAAACTGTACTTGAACAACAATTAAAATAAAAAAAAGAAAAGTAAGGTATAGACAATTTAATAAATGTTCAAGACAACATTGCCACATGATGTAAGAATTAGATGTCAACATCAGACCACCCACTCCATATCCTTGACCAAATGTATTATCTCCTCATGTTCTAAGTTCAGTGCTCTAGACAACAGAGACATTTTATTCTCTCTTCTTATCCTCTACTCTGTGCAGTCTTATTATGAGGGCTTTCAGAGCCCCTATACCAGCCAGTTCCTTGTATTTTAATTAAAAAAAAAACCACACAATTAGAATTTACTTTCCCTTTTAAAGCCCTGGAGATTCAGGCCAAAACTTGCTTTTCTTTTTATTTTAAATGCTGTTATCTTTATCATTTACTAACTTTATATTGATGTCATGCCACACACAATGCTAGGTCAGAAACTTTTAACTAGTGAGAAAGAAAAAGGGAGAAAAAGTAAAACTGCAATATCTTGTAGTAAATGAAATAAAACTATTTTAAAGTGTGTTATAAATGTGTATAAGGAGGGGCATTAAATGCATGGAAATCTTCTTGGAAGAGGTGCTGGTTGAGCTATACATTAAAGAATAAATAGTTGTAGGACCTAGGAGTAAATTTATGAAAGGTAAAAGACTTGTACTTGGAAAACTATAGGACACTGAAGAAAGAAACTGAGGAAGATACAAATAAGTGGAAGCATACATCATGCTCATGGATCAGAAGAATTAACATCATTAAAAGTCCATATTACCCAAAGTAACCTATAGATTAAATGCAAAAATACCAATTGTGTATTTCACAGATCTAGAAAAATTATTTCAAAAATGTATATGGAACCAAAAAAGACCCAAACAGCCTCAGAATCCTTGAGAAAGTAGAACAAAGTTGTAGGGATCTCAGTACATGATATAAAACTATTGCAAGGCCATCGTAACAAAAACAGCCTTGTAGTGGCATAAGAACAGGCATATAAATCAATGGAACAAAACAGAGCCCAGAAATCAACCCACATTCATATAGACAACTAATATTTGACAAAGGTGGCAAGAGCATACAATGGAGCAAAGACAGTCTCTTCAATTAAATGGTATTGGGAAAAGTGGAGAGGCACATGCAAAAAAAAAAAAAAAAAAAAAAGGAAGAAACTAGACAACCAACTTACACCATATATAAGAATAAACTCAAAAGGGATAAAAGACTTAAATGTAAGTCTTGCAACCATAAAAATCCTAGAGGAAAACATAGGCATTAAAATGTCAGACACTGTTGTAGAAATATTTTTTTGCTGGTATGTCTCTTAAGGCAAGGGAAATAAAGAAAAAAATAAACAAATGGGACTACATCAAACTAAAAAGCATCTGCACAGTAAAAAAAATCAACAAAATGAAAGGGATCACATTAATGGGAAAACATATTTGCCAATGATACATTCAATAAGGGGTTAATTTCCACAATATATAATTAACTTTTGTAATTCAAAACTAGAAAACAAATAATCCAATTAAACAATGGGCAAAAGATCTGAATAGTCTTTTCTGCAAAGAGCATATAGAGATGGCCAACAAACATAAAAAAATGTTCAATGTCAGTAATCATCATAGGAATGTAAATTAAAAAGCACAATGAGTTACCACATCATACCTGCCAGAATGGCTTCTACAGGTAGTTTTCCACCATCAATGAATCAACAAACAACAAATGCTGGCATGGATGTGGAGAACAGGGAACCCTAGTGCACTGCACAGTTAGTGGGAATGTACACCAGTACAGTCACTGTGAAAAGTTAAAAATGGAGTTGCCTTTGACCCAATGATCCCACCTCTAGGAGTATATCCTAAGAATCGCAAAACACCAATTCAAAAGAATATATGCACCTTTATGTTCATAGCAGTATTATTTAAAATACCCAAGATCTGCAAACATCCCAAGTGCCTATCAGTAGATGAGTAGACAAAAATATTGTGGTATATGTATATAGTGGAATACTACACAGCCATGAAAAAGAATATTGTACCTTTTGCAACAGCATGAACGGACCTGGAGAACATTATGCTAAGTGAAATAAACCAGTTCAAAAAAGACAAATACCATATGATTTCACTTATCTGTGGAAGCTAGTGAACAAATAAACTGATAAACAAAATAGCAACAGAGGCTTGGATACTTGAAACAGACTTACAGCCATAGGAAGGGAGTTGAGAATAGGGAGGGCTGAAAAAAATAAGGGGAAGGGATTAGTCAAAGGACATATGTGTATAACCCATGGACACAGACAACATATGGTGATGGCCAGAGGAAAGAGAGGGTGGGAGTTTGGTGAAGGCAGGCATAGATGGTGAAAACAAGAACATTTGTAATACTGTCAACAATAAAAATAAAGAAAAAATCATATTTGAAAAAATAATTTAAAAAGTAAAACTTATAAAAATGAAACATAAAGAAAAAAAGGTGTAAGGAATGGAGTGAAATTGGGTGTCCCAGCAGAGGTGTAAGATGTTCACAGTATCATGGTACTACCTCTGCCGCTCCTTCTCATTACTTTCCAGGGAAGAAGAAATCAGATTACTGATTTGGGAAAAGCTCAGTTACTGTATTATGCATAACAAATTACTCAAAACTTAGCAGTTTAAGACAATACATACTTATCTTACTTTTTCTGTGGGCCAGGAGCACAGACACAGTTTGGCTGGCCTCTGACTCAGGGAGGTTGTAATGAAGTTGTTACCAGAGATGCAGTTATCTCCAGGCTTGTGTGGGGATGTATCAACTTCCAAGCTCACTCACATGAGTGTTGCCAGGCCTTGGTATATGCTTTCCAGAGGCATCACTCAGTTACTTATCAAAAGAGCTCTTTTTGTGAGGGCTCAGAAGAAATCAACTGGCTTCCTTCAGAGTAAGTGCATGAGAAAGGGCACCTAGGATGGAAGCCACAGTCTTTTGTTGTTGTTGTTGTTGTTGTTGTTGCTGCTGCTGCTGTTGGTGCTGGTGGTGATTAAAAGTAGCATTCCATCATTCCTTTCAAAATCTAGTTGAGTTGCCAGATGCAGGATGCAGGGTTAAGTTAGAAATTCAGATAAATTACATTTTTAATTGTAAGTATATTTGAAATATTACTTAGGACTTGTTTACACAAAAATATTATTTATCTGAATATTTTACTAGGCATTATGATTTTTGCTTGCTAAGTCTACCAGGCCTAAGCTAGTGACATTCTATCACCTTTGACACATTCTATTCACTTGTAGTGGATCATTAGATTCAACTCACACTCAAAGGGGTGGAGAATTATACGAAAATGTGAACATTAGGATGTGGGATCATTGGATCCATCTTAGAGACGTTTGACAGTCCTGACTAAAGAAAGATATTTAATCATATCTTTTGTGATACATTCTGGGCTGTCATTTCAGCATATTTTTTCTAAGTCATTTCAGCCTCATACTGAAGAGGTCTATGTGAATCTGCTAGGGCTGCCATAACAAAATGCCATAGTCTGGATGGTCTAAACATTAGACATATATTTTCTCAAAGTACTAGAGTTTGAAAGTTCAAGATCAAGGTGCCAATATAGTTGGTTTCTTATGAGACTTCTCCTCTTGGCTTGCAGAAAGCCATTTTCTTTATGGTCTTTTCTCTATGTCAGTGTGGAGAGAAAGAAAGAAAGATCTCTTGTGTCTCTCCCTTGTCTTATAAGGACACTAGTCCTATAGGGCCCTACACTTATGATGTAGGTTTATCTTAATTACCTTCCTGAAAGCCCTGTCTGCAAAAGTAATCACCCTGAAGATAAAGACATCAATATATTAATGGGGGTGGGGTAACAGTTTGGTCTGTAACAGGGTCTTTTGCAATAAAAACATAAGTTAATGCAATTCAGGCTGCTGCCATAGTCACAGCTAGCCCAGTGCTTCTTTCTAGCTGCTAACAGAAATCATTTCCTATTCTCATTCTTGGCTTGGAGGCTGCAATAATAGGAAAAGTGCTTTCAGCTCTCTTTCTGCATGAAATCAAACCCGATTGAGAAATCATATGGAATATATTTCAGTAACTTTGCAATACAAAACATGTTAGTGGAGAGTTCTCTCTACATGCTACATAAATAGTGCGATTATGTTTAAAGTCAGATTGCATGATTATTGATGTTGTATAGTGCATAATTTAGGCAGCATAATAACCTAAAACTATATTATGGTACTTAATTTAGGCAATTTCATAGCCTAAGTAAATATTAGTGTTAAAAGTCAGGCATGGCCCTGACTGTTATAGCTCAGTGGATCAGGCACAGGCCTGGAAACCAAAGGGTTGCTCGTTTGATTCCCAGTCAGGGCACATGCCTGGGTTGTGGGCCAGATCCCCAGTTGTGGGCTTACAAGAGGCAAACACACATTGATGTTTCTCTCCCTCTCTTTCTCATTCCCCTCTCTCTAAACATAAATAAATAAAATGTTTTTTTTTTTTTAAAGTCAGGCATGAAGGAAACTCCCCAAAATTTAGCACTTTGGTAGGAGCTCTTTAATAATGCCAACATACAAGACAACAGGTGACTTGAGTAGGGAATTAGAACATTCGGGGTTTCAGTTAAGGGACTTTATTATTATGACCTTATGAACCTTCTGGTGGTTCAAGAAGGCCTGTGCTCAGAGCTACTTATTTATGAATCTGAATTGAGGCTTACTTTTTTCCTGTTCTCCCTATTTAAATATATCAAATTAACATCTGTTTAGGAAAAGTCTCTTACAGTAATGCTTCCTTTCTAATGAAACTCCAAATGGAATACTTATTATGAACTTTAATTGCATACCCTGAAGAAAAAACCCACATTGTCTCATTCTCTCTGGCAATCTACAAAAATTAATACTAATAAAAATCATAAAGATAAATAAAAAAATTTAAAAAATGGGCAAAATTCAGAAGCTAAATAAGTATTTCTAAAAAAGAAAGGTAAACAGTTAGAATTAGGGAGGTCTCACCTATGAAATTGAGAGTAGAATTTTACATGACTACAAATTCTTACAGTTAAACAGGTAAAAATTCTTCATCAAAATATAATTCAGCATATTTAGTTGACACATAGCTCATCATGATCTCATTTCTGCTTGTCTAACCCATCTTTCTCCTTTGAATTATATGAGGGAGGACCCAAAATAACCTAGAATTACCTTCTGGAGGGAGGACCTTTGTAAGTACAGGCTTCTCCTGATAGGTGAGTGTTCTAGGATCCCACCTCTATCGGTGTATGAGCTGGCATTATTGTGAGAGGCTGCATTTGGCTTCAGTGAATTATTTTGAAAACTGTTACAATGTCTTTGCCCATTTTATTGAGTGATTTACCAGCATACTTGCCCACACTGTGCTTCATGATCATCAGTATTGGCCAAAAATGACATGACCTTCATATCCCATCTTCCCTATTCATTTTATCTCACTCCAAGGGGCTGTTTTGTTTTGTTTTCCTGCATGAAAAAAGCCCTCAATGGGAAACTTTTGCTGACATGGAAGAGGTGAAACAAAAGACAGCAGAAAGCACTAAAAAGGAAAAAAAATAAATAAATAAAATCAACAAGTTCAAAAATTATTTTGAGAAGTAGAAAATAAAGTCTTGATAGGTGTACTGCATCAAATGAAAGTTCTTGGAAGGTGATTGGACTTTAAATATGTAAGAATAAATATACAATTTTTATAAATAAATTCTGATTCATTTTAGGTCCCCCCTCATATATCAAAGTTATCTATTTTGTTGTCATTTTGCAGAAAATACCATAAACTCTTTATCATCTCTGTGATTTTGAAAGTAACTTTTCATTGCTTGGAATACGTAAACTAAATTTTAATTGGCTTATTCTGAGTGAACCTCCACAATACAGCTGACATTTCAATGTCTCTAGAAGGCTTTATCTGGTTGACACCCCTCCAATTCCCTGGGTTATATAAACTATGACTTTTATCTCATAGGAATTGCTCATAATTGTGTTTTAGCATATATTATCATTTTGTGATTATTAGTTTACTTGCTTATACCTTACTCCCAAGTAAAATGATGGATAGCTTTTTGAAGATAGAGATAGTTCTACTTATGATTCCATGCCTAAATTAAAATGCCTAATAGAGTATATGCACATATACTGCTCAATAATTTTCTTAATAAAATTATGAATTAAAAATGAGACTTGTGCCCTGGTTGGCGTAGCTCAGTGGATTGAGTGTGGGCCTGTGAACCAGATGATCATGGTTTGATTCCCAGTCAGGGCACATGCCTGGGTTGCAGGCCAGTTCCCTGCAGGGGATGCACAAGAGGCAACCACACATTGATATTTCTCTCCCTCTCTCCTTCCCTTCCCCTCTAAAAATAAATAAATAAAATCTTCAAAAAAATGAGACGTTAAATTTTAAGTTCCCTGAAATTACAATCAAATGCCATAATAATAGTATCATCATGATAGTAAATTACAGTATCCAATTGTATAGAAATGTAAGTCAATCAGGAAAATTGAATTGTCTCATCCAAGAATAAATCCCAGTGCCTGGTGCTAATAAGCTTAACATATTATTCTGCCCTTTAAATCACTTACAATCCAGTTATGGGTGATTAACAAATATGTAACTAGAATTATAACTAGAATGTAACAGTAGAAATTTATTGATTTTCTAAGTTGTACTAAGCAGTGTGTTAGGAATAAAATAAATTAAATGCAACACAGTAATTTTTTTTAAGAACCTAAAATTTTAATCTAGAGTAGAACAAGATATAGGTAATTAAAGTATTATTAATTAGTACTCTATAGAAGTATAAACCTTAAACTCATGGAACTAATCTAATGGGAAGAAGACTCAGTATTTTCTCTTTGATTAACTTAATCCATATATCCTGCTTTCTTAATTTAGATGGTTTGATCAGCCATTAAATACTTGTTTTTTTTTTCCCCCTAAGGCAAATAATTCCAGATACAACTCATCTTGAGGGTCGTCTTCCACATTTGGAAGAATATCTTTACATTGCATGAGGAATAAAATCCCTTCTACCCTTCAGAGTTCTTGGCTGAGAACTCTGTAATAATAGATTAACAAGAGAATAACAAACAAACATGTACTAACATGTATACCTCATGTGTACCTGTGAGATAACCAGGAAAAAATGAGTAACTCTCTTAGGTGACTTAGAATTCCAGCTTAGAGACCATCTTTAGCTAAAGACTACAAAAAGATGTACGTGATGCTGGTTATGCAGAGGTTACTAGGAAAAGTATTGTGAACAAGAGTAAGATTTCTTATGCAGATTTAAGCACTAGACCTTTTTCATCAATTAGAACTTTTTGTGATTTAACCTTTTCCATTCCTGGTACAGAATGGAGACACCCTTACAAATAGAGATTCTTTTTTATAAATTTAAATTTTCTGTACAAAAATGGAAAATGACTACTTTGTTTTCAGAACTTTTCCTGTGTCAGATGTTTCTCAAAATAATCAGCTAAAAATAATTCTATGTCAAAGAGTCATATTTTGGGGTGCTATATTCTGGTGTCCTTCAAGGCTCTTTTACAAATACAGCTTCCTGTACATCAATAAAAATTACGCAAAATGAAAGTGGTTTCCAACCAAAGACCACCAGAAGTAACACACAGACCTATAGCCAAATAAAGTTGAGTTTATTGCTTGTGGCAGCAAGAACAGCATACACAAGAGATAATCAGGTTGCTTTTCAGTGACAGGGGTAGGAAGGGCACGTTTTAGGAATTAAGCTTACTTTACATGATTTATGAGAGAACAGAATTTCTTCTAGACTAAGTGGTCATGTAGAAGAGGGACAATTCTATGATTGCATATATCATTAATTGTTATCTAGTGGACAAGAGGAATGGAATGGAGTGGGGCTACATCTGTACTTGGTAATGTAACAGTCATTTATGTTGCTGAAGAGCAGAAAGTTTAGCTGTGTTTTGTATTTTGCATATTGTGTTTCTGTTTGTGCTCAGACAGGATGACAAAGCTCTCTCATTCATCTTGTTTCATCAAGTTCACTAATTGATTTAGTCAAGTTTGTTAATTATTGGCACTATTCACATGTTTATCCAATTATTTGTCCTTGGGGAAGTTCTGTACATTATAGTATGTTGAGCAGCACCCTTGGCTATGACCAATTAGATGCCTGCATCAAGATCTGTGTCCAGTCAAGACAACCAAAAACATCTCCAGAAATGTCCAAATGTTTCCTAAGGGCCAAAACAGTCCTGGTTGAGAGCCACAGATCTAGTCTCATATAGATCTGGACCCCAAGAAGAAAGATTCATTTGTTGTGAGCCCCCTGAAAGAGTTTATTTGAAATGAGTCACCATTGTCAACTGAGGGCCCATATTTTTTTAAATAAGAGTATAGTGGCTATTGGCTGACAAAGATCCCTCACATATTCTATCTACTGGAAAAATCCTCACACTGAACTCAACATCCTGCACTATACTACACTTGTTTATACCATCTGAGACAATAACTTCAGGGAAACCCTAGTTTTGTGTTTCTACCAATAGACAGATCTGCCTTGTCTAATCAGTTTTGCACAATTTGGATGCCTCATTTACATAAAATGGAACAAATTGAGAACCTGGGTGGGAATGTTCTTACAAAAGGCAGCCTTTCCTTGTCTTGGTAGAACACAATTAATTTTGCTACTGAATCTGTGTCTTCTAGGATGCAGCTACTTTTTAAAAAGTATATTTTATTAATTTTGATTATAGATGTCCCATTCTTTTTTCTCACCCTTCACACCCTCTACCCAGTACCCCCATTCCATACAGCATACTCCCCATTAATTAATGTCCATGGGTCATACATGTAAATTCATTGGCTTCTCCATTTCCTATACTATTCTTAGCCTCCCTCCCCCTTTATATTTTGTACCTACCAATTATACTGCTTGTTCCCCTGTACCTTTTCCCTCATTCTCCTCCTTTCCCCACCCTACTGATAACCCTCCCTGTGATCTCTGTTTCTGTGATTCTGTTCCTATTCTACTTGTTTGCTTTTTTTTTGTTTTGTTTTTGTTTTAGGTTCAGTTGTTGATAGGTGTGATTTTTTTGTCATTTTACTATTCATAGTGTTGATCTTCTTCTTGTTAGTAGATGAGTCCCTTCAACATTTCATATAACAAGGGCTTGGTGATGATGAACCCCTCCGATTTTACCTTATCTGGGAAGCACTTTATCTACCCTTCCATTCTATTTTTTGAGATTTTATTTATTTTATTTTTAGAGAGGGAAGGGGAAGGAGAAAAAGAGGGAGAGAAACATCTATGTGTAGTTGCCTCTAGATCACCCCTGCTGGGTACCTGGCCAGCAAGCCAAGCATGTGCCCTGACTAAGAATTGAACCAGCAAAACTTTGGTTCACAGGCCAGTACACAATCCACTGAGCAACACCAGCCAGGGATGCCCTTCCATTTCAAATGATAGCATTGCTAGATAGAATAATATTGAATGTAGGTCCTTGTCTTTCATGACTTTGAATACTTCTTTCCAGCCACTTCTTTCCTGTAAGTGTTATTTTGAGAAATCAGTTCATAATTTTATGGGAACTCTTTTGTAGGTATCTCTCCCCTTGTCTCTTGCCACTTTTAAATTCTTTTTGTATCTTTGACCTTTGGCAATTTAATTACGATGTGTTGGTGTATTCTTCTTTGGGTTAAACTTATTTGGCTTTCTCTGAGCTTCCTTGACTTTTCATGTGTATTGTCTTCATTAGATTAGGGATGTTTTCCTTCATTTTCTGTTTGAATAAGTTTTCCATTTCTTACTTTTCCTCTTCTCCTTCTGGCACTCCCATGATTCAGATGTTGGAACATTTAAAGTTATCCCAGAGGTTCCTAAGCCCCTCCTCATTTTTTTTTTAATTCCTGTTTCTTCATTCTGCTCTGGTTGAATGTTCACATCTTCCTTTTGTTCCAAATCATTGATTTGAGTCCCTGTTTCTTTTCCTTCACTGTCTATTCCCTGTATATTTTTATTTCACTTTAGATAGATTTCACTTCTTTTATTTTTTTGGCCATACTCTATAATTTCTGTGAGCATCCTGATTACCAGTATTTTGAACTCTGCAAAGGATAAGTGGTCTATCTCCTCCTCACTTCGCTCATTTAATGGAGTTTTGATCTGTTCCTTCATTTGGGTCATATTTCTTTGTCTCGTCACACCTGTTACATTGTAAGAATCAGAACCTTATGTATTTTCCAGGGTGGGGCAACCCACTTCCATGTATTGTGGTGCTGTATGTGGGGGAGGGATCATGGAGGGAACATTGCTGCTTGCTCAGTGCCCACTATGCTTTCAAGAGACTTGTGGTTTCTCCCACCGCAACACCTGTAGGTTTTTACAACCAGAGGTTCTAAGGCTTTATTTTTGTTGGTGCTAGAACCCTGAGTTGTGTGGTCTATCTCACTCCTCAGTTATTACTCCCAGTTTACTCACACACGAATGTGGGAACACACAGTCTGCCAGCCACTGCCTTGCTCTGAGTCCTGTCTGCCCTAACTGCTCATCACTACCCCTCCTACCAGTGTGGTGAATGTTGTTCTTTAACACCTTGGTTGTTAGACTTTTGTACAGTTTGATTTCTTGGAAGTTGTTTTTTTCTTTTCTTTTTTTAAGTTGTTTGATTTTTTCCTTCTTTTGGTTGTGCCAGGAGGCAAAGCACATCTACCGGTGCATTCATCTTTGATGGAACTATGTAGCTACTTTTTGATCAATGGATGCCCTTATTCATTATTAACATTATTAAAAAATAATTTTGTTTTGCATTAATGGTGTTACTAATGGGATTCTGGTGCCTGTCCTCTGATCTCCAGCACTACCATGGATTCATGCCAGGTGATAGCAAGAGACCACTGTTCTCTACTGCCTCCTCTGCAACTCCGGCTTTCAATGGTAACTTCCACTTGGATCCAAATTTCCCTCTTTCATCAAGATTTTGACCTTTATATGAGTATTCTTTTTTTTCTCTGTTCATTAGTGTCCACTCATCTGAGTGGGAAATTCAGATTCAAGAATTTCTATCTCCTTTTGTTTTCAGGATGGGGATTCAGTTTTTTTCCCTCCACTTGCCTACCTGAAGCACCTCAAGAAAGAGCCTCTTCATTCATATTTGAGCTTGGTCCATACAGTTTTCAAACCAAGAAAGGAAATTTTATCCATATCTGTATTTAGTCCATTTGGTGGGCAGACCTCATCCACAACTTGGACTCAGTCCTATCTTAAATGTTTGTGAGCATGCTCCTGCTTCAAGTGCACTTGAGAAGACATCCTCAACAGGCAGTGAAAAGGGAGTAACTCATGTTAAAGTTATGATTGGATAAGTCTTTGAACAACAGTTACCCAGGATGATTTATAGTTTAAATGATATCTGAGGCTTCTACTTCCCTTCCCCCACCTTCTTTGTCTACAAATATGTGGCAGGCACCATCTTTTGTTCAGGCTCCACCTCAGCACTATCTTTCTCTAGGGAAATCTGCTCCTTATAAATTCAGGCCTTCTGATGTTTTTTCTTTCTTTCTTTCTTTCTTTCTTTCTTTCTTTCTTTCTTTCTTTCTTGCTTTCTTGCTTTCTTGCTTTCTTGCTTTCTTGCTTTCTTGCTTTCTTGCTTTCTTTCTTGCTTTCCAACTTTAATGTGAACAATTGATTTCTACTTTCTTTTTTGTTTATGTTTGTTATAAGTCCATATGAAGTCACACTATTGAAGAAGAAGATTTGAGACCTATCAGAGACAATAGAATGCATTATTTTATTTAAGAAACAGTTTTAGCCCTGGCTGGTGTAGCTCAGTGGATTGAGCGTGGGTCTGTGAACCAAAGGATGGTGGTTTGATTCCCAGTCAGGGCACATGCCTGGGCTGCGGACCAGTTACCAGAAAGGGACACACAAGAGGCAACCATACATTGATATTTCTCTCCCTCTCTCCCTCTCTTGTTCCCTTCCCCTCTAAAGATATAAATAAATAAATAACAATTTTTAAGGAATTATTACAACATTTATAGCTTTGGGTAGCTGACTAAAATCTTAAATTAGTCCATATGTTAGACATATAATTTAAATCCACTTTTTCTTTCAAGTTTTTTATTATGCTTGACATAAAGCAAGGATTTTAAAATGAAAGCTATGTGATGTGTATCTGTGTCTCTCTGTTGTTTATGTATATTTATGTATGTATGTTTTAGATGTGACATATTTCTATCATGTGATTGTATTGCAAAAATTGATTTGTAATTATACCATGTGGTGATGAAGGAGCCTTATGCAATTGACTTAAACAAATGCATGCTCACATGGACTAGAGATATAATAGAAATTAGCCTATTGCTTTTCAAGTACATATAATCTGGGATTAATTTTTAGTAAATAAAATCTAGCTTTAACAAGCAGGTGCTCGTTTTAACCTGAGTTATTCAAATCAACTACTATAAAAACAGAAACTGCTCAAATTACAAAGTGAGCCTGAAACTTATATCATCTCATTAATTCAAATCCAAAAAAACTTCCCAAAATTGTTAACCACAAATAATGAAAATTTGTACTTTTGCATCATTTCCCTCTCTTCTGCATGGTTTCTCTTACACATACACATAACCATATATGTGCATTTGCACACATACATACACATGCACAAATGCCCCCTAGGAATAAGAACTGTCTTAGAGAAAAAATAAAATACAGTAATATCTTTTATTCCATAATTTTAAGAATTTTAAAATTACTGGTAATGTTGCTACTATTGGGGAAATGTAAATATGACATACAACTTGAAACAAAATGTAATAAATGCAAAAATATTTCTGGAATATTGGATGAGTATATGATATTACCTGAATATTATTCTGTTACCAGTGTTTTTCTAATAATAATAAATAATAATAAAAACAATACACTGTGTTTATTGATCTTTTATTTTGAGTCAAGCTCTATGTACAAAGGAAATTCCCTAAGTCCATAATCATAAAATAACTTATTGAAGTGATAAATTGTTAAAATTAATTATTTTCTCAGTATAAATGTAACTTTATACAATTAAGTTGATTCCCTACAGTTACTTTGATGGAGTACATTTAACCTGACAGAATAATTGAATCCATCACTGATATTATCAAAATTGATTTCCATGTAAATACTTGAAACAGTAGACTTATGTAGTGACACTGAAAAAAATTCCTTTATTAAGTTGCTATTACCCAGCAAATTCTACCTAATTTACTCTTAACAATTCCATGAGGTAAACAGTGGTATTTCATGTGTGTGTCTGTGCGTTTGTCTGAGACAGAATCAAGGAAGTATTATAATGCATGTGTAAAAGTCCCTTCTTCTACTTTTAATGATTCTTTCAAAATCCCTAATAACAATTTTTTTGTCAAGCCGGAATCACTCAGGTGGGTGGTGAGCAGCAATGCTGTGAGATAGCCATTCCTAAGCAAACCTGAAGGAGTGAGGTGCTTCTAAGTGTGGCTACATAAGCTCTTTGCATTCCACTTATAGCCATCTATCCATTCATCAAGTCTTTCCTTTTTAAAGGTTCTAATTATGTATTTTTGGAGAGATGGGAAGGGAGGAAGAAAGAGAGGGAGAGAAATATCAATGTGAGAGAGAAACATCAATCAATTTATTATAGTATCATGCCACAACCAGGGACTGAATGCAACTAGGCATATTCCCTGAATGGGAACTGAACTAGCAACTTTTACTTTGCAGGTTTGCACCCAACTAACTGAGCCACAGTGATCAGGGCAAGTCTTACATTCTTTGATTAATGTTGACAGAATATCTTCTCTGTGTGTAATACTGTTAACTTCTGGAGTTACAATGATTTATAATAAACAAATTTTTATCTCATTGATTAAAGTTGAGTAAGATTGATGAACATGCATAAAATTAGAGCAATGATCAAAATTCCATGATGATAAGCACATGACCCAAAGTAAAATGCTCCGACCTAATGAAATCCTCAGAGGTGGTGTTGTCTAGGCTGTATGCTGAAGGAAGAAAGGGTCAGTAAGAGGGTTATAGATATAGAGAACAAGTGTGAAATAGCCAACAATTAAGAGATACTTTGTTACTGCAATGGGGGAACCTCCCCCTGAGAAACAGGGCTTTGAGGACTGCAAGATTCAGGAACTTTCCTGGCAGTAATCCACAGCACTCCAGGGGTTTTAGGTGAGTAAGAGGGGAGAGGAGAAGCTCAGACCTAGGGTTCTGGGATCCCTGCATGTCAACAAGCCTGTGCCTTCCATACCTCCATAGGGAAGCCATGGGAAGCCACTTACAAAGTATAGGTGTAGTCTCAGAATGCTTTCAATGTGTAAGTGCCTCAAAGCACATCTGGCTTTAATTTCTTTTGTGATGGGAACCAAATTGTTAGACAACATTATTTATACAAAAGTTTGAGAGCTGTTGATATAATATTTTTATCTGCTAACAAACAAATTCTCAAGGTAACCGGTCACTGTGAAATACAAATATTAATAACAGGTTCAGCACTGTTCAATGACTTCATGGAAGTTCCATAGATATTAATGGTAGAGTAAGAACCTGAACTCAGATCTGGTTAGCAATGTGTGCTCCACTATGAACACTTAATATAAAACATCTCTTCACCAGCAAAAGAGTTAGGCTTCAATATATTGAAAGGAGAGGAAGAACTATTCATGAATGATATATGAGGAATGCTCCTGAGATGGAAATTACCATGACAGATAAGAGAGACAGGAAGATATATTTCAGTAAAGTAGCTAGTCATGTTGAGGAGAAGACAAAAATTGGAGTAATCTCATTAATAATGAACTTTACCATTTGGAATTTTTGGAGCAAGACTGTATTTGTTCTGATTAAAAAGAAAAAAGTTTGAGTACCAGCACAATGACAAGATAAAAGTTTGAGCTGCAAAAGTGCATCTGGACAATAATGCCTGCCTAGTGGTTTACACAAGAAAGAGATAAAGAGTAGAGAACTTAGTCTTTTGAGTTGGGTACTAAAATAACACAATTAAGGGTAGGAGAAAAGTAAAAGATTATGGAATTATGGTGGGACTTGATGACTGAATGACTATTAGAAGAAATTTAGGTAAAAGGCTATTTTTAGAGTAGAAGCTTGGGAAAGTGGGAGAATGATGTGAACAGTAATGAAAATGTCTCTAAGGAAGGTCAGTCCACATGTACACACACAAAATAATTTAATTTCCCATAATCAAATGCAATGAAGCAGTGAGTCAATACTGACCTGATATTCTTGTGAAGGAATCTAGTCTTTAATATACATTGGAACAATTTTCCTTAACTCTTGAAATTGTGTTTGATTATAAGTTTCATATTCTGGACCAGTGATTTTGTTTTCTAAAATTACTTTTAGGAATAAAGGCAATGTACCAAATATTAGTATCACAATTACTATAATTTTAAATGTATTTATTATAAATAATTAATGGCTTTTATTTATTGATCATTGCATTAGAAATTCATACTGAAGTTAAATGAGCTTTTTAAAAGATAATTTCTATTCTTATGCCAGATGAAGATATTTGGGAAATCACAACAGCTTATGACTGACTGTCTTAATATTCACAAAATGGTCAAACTGTGTTCAAAATCCTCTGGAAGACTGAATTAAAAATGAAACACCAGCACTAACAGCAACGTTAACAAGGCAATTATAAAATATTTTACTTCCTTCTTGGTGACATAAGTTGTCAAAAAACATTATGTTATAGTTAAATCCTCCAAAATCATTGGCCCAAATAATTATTTCTTGACAATCACTTCATAAAATCTGGACACATTAAACACGTGCATATTGTTCACTTTTTGCTAAGAATTTGGCCCAATATATATCTATATCCCAAACCTGTTGAATATGATTATTATAGAAAATTAATTGTCTTACATTTTTATTTATTTAACTCTAAGATATTATTTTCTAATTCAACCACTATGTCATTCCATGAACTAAACAAGATGTATGTACCCATTAACTTTTTCTAGAGGCACTTGAGCATGATAGCTATAAACTTGAGCCCTGTAATTAGGATTTACAGGAAATAATCTTGGTCTCACCATTAACTTATAGGATGATTTTGATGAAATCATTTACATATCACTTTCACCATTTGTAAAATGGAGCTAATAACAGTGCCAGAGTTTTAAAGAGTTGTTGGTATAACCAATGGGTAGATACAGGAACAAAACGCTTAGACTTTATTATTATTATTATTATTATTATTATTATTATTAAGGTATTTTTATTTTTCCTATAGATGTATATGAGCTTTCTACAAACCAAATAACAGGCCTATTTCTTACTCAATTATTTCAGATCTCCAACAAGAGTTCACTTGGCATACCTGATCTTCTAACTCTCACAAAGTGAAAAAATAAGGAGATAAATTTCAAGAAAGAAGAAAATTCTCATTGCTTTTAACTTTCACACCATACTGTTGTGGACACAGGCCAGCAGTGTCCACATCATGATGGATGACCTAAAACATACACAAAGACTACCTAGTCTGGTGGAGGAAAAAGGATAACCAACAGGCTTTTCTCTCAAGAGGAGCCAAAGCCACCAGCCTCCACCATCACAGGCCTTTATTTTAATCATCTCCTTACATTCTAAGATGGATATCCTTCATTATCCCTGTTACAACAAAGGATCCAATGCCCCTCATTACAACACAGAAGAAGGATATTAGCAAATGGATAGGCAGGAATTTACACTGGGCCTGCAAGGTACTTTCAGGCTTTGCAGGGTGAGGGGGTTTCAGCAAAGAGCACACTATCAAAACAGCCTAAGTATATTGCAAATCTGATTTCCCATGAAAGAACCTATCTGTGAGCATGGGTCCTGTGCATCTCCGAGTGGGAGCTGGGCCCATGCCACTCAGAAGGGTCTGCCACACCATACAATGAGATCTCAATGAGAGTCATTGAGTGGCCACTGAATTTCCCAATGTCCTTGATTTCATAGAATTCTTCTTTCCATGGGGTGTAGGGGTGGAAGAAAGGAGAAGCTTTGAGCAAACACCCTGAGATTAGAGTGCATCCAACAGTGAGTGAATAGTTGTTAATTCAGCTTTTATTTGGCTTTTATATCATGTTACCAGGACAGAAGTTGTACACTGAAAAGTTTGAATAGGTAAGAGGGACAAAACTGTACAGGCAAAAAACATAACCAATAGTGAAGAATGGTGGTTCCCAAACATTAATGTGCATAAGTGTCAAGAGGAGACCATGTTGGTATACAGAGACTCTGATGAATGTGATAAAACTCATGAATTTGCATTTCTAACAAGTTCCTAGATGATACAAACATGGCACATGTGAGGACCACACTTTAAGAACAAATGGAATTGAAGGACAAAATGATCACCCCTCTGCTCTATGATGACCAGTTTTCCAACTTTTCTTGACAATATATCAGACATTTGATGGATAAAGTACATATTCTTATTTTATATTTTATCCTCACCCAAGAACATATTTTTCATTGCTTTGGAAGAGAAAATGAGGGAGAGAGCAGAAGGGAAAGAGACATTAACATGAAAGAGAAACATTAATTGGTTGCCTTTTCATACATGCTCTGAACAGGAATTGCACACACAACCTGTGTATGTGCCCTTAACAGCAATTGAACACATGATGTTTTGGTCCACGGATGATTCTCAAACCAATTGAGTCACACCAGACAGGGCTATGTATTCCTATTTTAGATAGATATTTCAGAATAACAACAATAACACAAATAGCTGTAATTTGTTTTTTGCCATTCTCTTTCTATACTTCAAATATAATATATATAACAGGCTTACAAAGAAGGTGTTAAGAACATTTTTTGGGGAGAGGAATATTGAGATGCGGACAGTTTAAGTTATTTGTTTCACAGTGAATAAATGCTGGAGCTAGGATTCAAACTCAACCTTTTGTGACATTAAAACCTACTCTTTCAGTATGATGAATTAACTCCAAAAAAATGGTCATACTAGACAGGAGGAAATAAACCACTAAGCAATCTAAGTTGTACACAACATTACACTAACACTTATAGTGTCTGGCTTTTACAAACATTCTTATTTCTCTAAAAATTCCAAGAGATTATGGCACAACCAGCAGAAGGAACATAACTCTCTTTTATGGTATGTTATGCATCATTTGACACTATGAACATTTGTACCATACCAATTTCCTTCTAAATTAATGGTCTGTGTATTCATGAATGTATGTGCATATATAATTCATCTAGGTAAGTTATAAAAATTTTAAGATATTTTATTTAGTTGTTTAAAGCAAGTATCCATGCATTTTCAAATACATGTGCCTTTAATAGTGAATAGAAAGACTCTTGAATATTTGTATTTTTCTTTTCTTAAGTATATTTTACTGATTATGTTATTACAGTTTTCTCATTTTTTCTCCCCTTTATCCCACTTCCACCCTACAACCTCTACCTTCCAGCATCCCCACCCTTAGTTCACGTCCATGAACATATAAGTTCTTTGGCCTCTCTGTTTCCTATACTATTCTTAACCTCTCCTCATATTTTATGCCTGCCAATTATGCTTCTTATTCCCTGTACATTTCCTCCTATTTTCCCCCTGCACCTTCCCAGTGAAAACCTTCCATGTGATCTCCATTTCTCTGGCTCTGTTCCTGTTCTGGTTGTTCGCTTAGTATCTGTTTTTGTCTGTTAGGTTCAATTGTTGATAGTTATGTGTTTGTTGTCATTTTACTGTTCATAGTTTTCAATCTTCTATTACTTAAATAAATCCCTTTAACATTTCACATAATAAGGGCTTGGTGATGATGAACTCCTTTAACTTGACCTTATCTGGGAAGTACTTTATCTGCCCTTCCATTCTAAATGATGGCTTTGCTGAATAGAGAAATCTTGGATGTAGGTCCTCACCTTTCATGACATGGAATACTTTTTTCCATCCTTTTCTTGGCTGTAAGGTTTTTTTTTTTTTTTTTTAGAAATCAGCTAAGAGCCTTATAGGAACTCCTTTGTAGGTGACCATCTCCTTTCCTCTTACTGCTTTTAAGATTCTCTCTTTATCTTTAATCTTGGGTAACTTAATGATGATGTACCTTGTTGTAGTTCTCCTTGGGTCCAATTTCTTTGGGACTCTCTGGATTTCCTGAACTTCTTAGAAGTCTATTTTTTTTTCCACTGGATTGGGAAAGTTTTCCTTCATTATTTGTTCAAATAAGTTTTCAATTTCTTGCTCTTGTTCTTTTCCTTCTGGCATCCATATAATTCAGATGTTAGAGTGCCTAAAGTTGTTCCAGAGGTTCCTATACCTCTCCTCACTTTTTTTTTTTTTTTGAGTTCTTGTTTCTTCATTCTGTTCCAGTTGACTATTTTTTCTTCCTTCTGGTTCAAACTCTCAATTTGAGTCCTGATTTCCTTCACTTCACTGTTGGTTCCCTGTATATTTTCCTTTGTTTCACCTTTTATAGCCTTCACTTTTTCCTCTATTTTGTGACTATATTCAAGCATTTCTGTGGGCATCCTGATTATCAGTGTTTTGAACTCTGCATCAGTCAGGTTGTCTACCTCCATATCACTTAGCTCTTCTTCTGGAGTTTTGATCTGTTCTTTCATCTGAGTCACATTTCTTTGTTTTGGTGCACCTGTTATGTCGTAAGGGGGCAGAGCTTTAGGTGTTTACCAGGTCAAGACAACCCTCACTGTGTTGTTGTGCTGTCTGTGGAGGAGCGGTGGTCAGAACGGGACCAATGCTACTCACTTGCTCTCCTCTAGCCCCAGTTTCTAACAAACTGTCCTGTAAGACTAGGAGCTTCTCCCACCATGGCAACCCTCACAGTATTTTACAGCTAGCTTTCAGTCTTTAGTTTCCCATTCAGCCAGCCCAGCCTTGCCCATGTGGTCTGCCACTTTGCCTCATCCTCTCTGCTAAGGTGCCCATCTCCCATATCTGCCCCTCCTACCAGTCTGGGTGAATGTTTCTTTAACTCTTTGGTTGTCAAAGTTCCATGCAGTTTGATTTTCTGGCACTTCTGGCTGCTTATTGTTTTTAAATTGGTTGATATCCTTCTTTTGGTTGTGCAAGGAGGCATTTGTACCTATGCCTCCATCTTGGCCAGAAACCCGAAGTATTTCTATTTTTCTAGTTTTTCTAGAAATATTTTGAAAGAGTTAAGGCATTAAATTATGTTTTTCTTCCCCATGGCTAAATAAAGTTCTTTCACATTTCTATTTTAATCTGGGTTTCATGTCTAATAACCATTAATTAAGGTATCTTCTTTTCAGTAGACTGGCTGGCACAGTAAAGGTCTTGATAATGATTATTGACTGAATGAACAAATAACTGTTTCACACTGTTAGCACAAGCAGAGAATGAAAATAGGTTTGTGATTTGTTTACATAAAAAAAACAAGGATTATTCAATTATCATTTTGGAAATTTCTAATATAGCATTACATATGTCAAAAAGAAGAAGAAATGAGAGGTAGATGGGGAATTAAGAAGAGAACAGAGGGAGTAGGGGATGGAGAATTTGTTGTAATAAACAGGAACCCATAAATTTAAAATATTTTGGAACACATAATTACATTTTCTGAGGGTAGATTTAATAATGTTGATTTGTTCCATGTTTATTGAAATATAATTGAAATAAAACATTGTGTAAATTTAAGATGTACATCTTGATTTAACTCACTTATGAACATATTGCAAAATTCCTCCCACACAGCATTAGCAAACACCTTCATCACACCACACAATTAGTTACATTTCTATACACAAACAATAAGATAATTGAAAAAATGATTATAGTTAATATTATTCATTATAATTAACATACTATCCAGTATACCCCCACAATTTACTCATCTTATAATGAAGTGTACCTGGTTTTCATGAATATTTCTCCATTTCACCAAACCATGTTAATTGTCATTCTATTCTTATTTCATATGTGTTTCACTTTTTTAGATTCTGGATATAAATGATATTGTATAGCATTTATTTATCTGACTTATTTCACACAGCATGATGTGCTCCACTTGGTCTATGTTGTCACAAGTGACAGGAGTTTCTTATTTTTGAAGGTCAAATAATTTGGGGTATTTATGTGCTTATGCTTTGGTGTCATATCCAAAAAATTGTTGATAACACCTATATAAAAGAGATTTTCACCTATATTGTCTTCACATTATATTTGTCTCTAATGCACTTTAAGTTACTTTTTTGTGAGTGGTATGATTATGGATCCAGCTTCATTATTTTTCATGTGGTTATCCACTTTTTCCAATACCGTTTATTTTTTTCAATCATTTTATATTGTTATTCTATTACAGTTGTTCCAATTTCCCCCCTTTGCCCTCTTATGCCCATCCCATTCCCCACCCCTGCTCCCACAGTCAATTTCTAAACTATTGTCCATGTCCCTGGGTCACTCATCCATGTTTTTTGACTAGTCTGGTCCTCTTCTTTCCACCATTATCCATCTAATCCCTTCCCCTGGCCATTTTCAATCTGTTTCATATTTCCTTGCTGTGGCTCTATTTTGTTCATTAGTTTATTTTGTTCATTAGATTTTTCTTATAGATGAGATTATATGGTATTTGTCTTTCACCAGCTGGCATATTTCACTTAGCTTTATATTCTCTGGTTCCATCCATGCTATTGAAAAAGGTAGTCTCTTCTTTCTTTCTGCTGCAACATATTTCATTGTGTTAATATACCATAGTGTTTTCATCCACTCATTTACTGATGGGCACTTAGGATGTTTCCAGTACTTGGTTATTATAAATAACACCACCATGAACACAGGAGTGTGTAAGTTGTTTTGCACTGGTGATTCAGGATTCTTAGGGTAGGGTATATTCAAGGCAGTAGAATTGCTGGGTCAAAAGGCAGTTTCATTTTTAGTTTTTTTTTTTTTTTTGAGGAAATTCCATACTGTTTTTCCACAGTGTCTGTACCAGTCTGCATTCCCACCAACAGTACAGTAATGTTCCATTTTCTCAGCATTTTTAAAATTTATTAATGACAGCCATTCTGTCATTCTGACAGGTGTCAGGTGATTTTTCATTGTGGTTTTAATTTGCATCTCTCTGATGGCTAATGATGTGGAACATCTTTTCATATGTCTATGGGCCTTGTGTATGTTCTCCTGGGAGAAGGGTCTATTCAGGTCCTTTGCCCACTTTTTGATTGGATTTGTTCTCTTCCTGGTGTGGAGTCATGTGAATTCTGTACATATTTAAGAGATCAAACCCTTGCCTGAAATATCACTGGCAAATATATTCTTCCATACAGTTGGTTCCCTTTTCATTTTGATGATTTTTATCACCATGCACAAGGTTTTTAATTTGGTGTGTCCCCATTTGTTTACTTTCCCTTTATCTCCTTGCCCTAGGAAATACATTGGTAAAAATATTGCTGCATGGGATATACACAATTTCTCTGCTTATATTCTACTCTAGGACTCTTATGGTGTTGTGACTTATATTTAAGTCTTTTATCCATTTTGAGTTTATTCTTGTGTATGGTGTAAGCTGGGAGTCTAGTTTCTTTCTTTACTTTTTTTTTGTTTTTGCATGTACTAATCCAGTTCTTCCAACACCATTTATTGAAGAGAATATCTTTACTCCATTGTATGTTCATGCCCTTTTTGTCAAATACTGATTGACTGTAGAAACTTGGGTTTATTTCTGTGTTCTCTACTCTGTTCCATTAATCTATGTGTGTGATCATTTTAAATGTTGAATTTGGATTGCAAATTATTTGTTGAGAACTTTTGCATCAAGATATTGGCCTCTAATTTTATTTTCTTATGTTCTTATCTGGATTTCGGGTAATAGAATTCTTGAGTTTTTAAAAAGATTTTATTTATTTATTTTTTAGAGAGGGGAATGGAGAGAGAAAGAGAAGGAGAGAAATGTCAATGTGTAGTTGCCTGTCATGTGGCCCCCACTGAGGACCTGGACATAACCCAGGCATGTGCCTTGACTTTGAATGAACTGGCAACCCTTTGGTTCACAGCCAGTGCTCAATTGACTGAGCTACACCAGCCAAGGCTGGAATGCTGGTTTTTAAAATGAGTTTGTGAGTTTCCCTCCTCTTCATTTTTTTGAATAATTTGAGTAGACTTCTTATTAATTCTTTATTTTTTGATTGGTGTTAAGATTTTATTCAAATTAAGTTTAATATAATTGCTAGAGAATGGGAACAGATAAGGTAAAAAATGTAAGAACATAAAATAAACAATTAAAGATAGCACTTTCTAAGTTGTTGGGTACCACAGCATATTAATGCCATTAAACTGTATTATATATAATATTAACAATATGTTAATATTATCATAATAAGCTATATTGTTTTAAAAATTCTCTACTATATGACATATTATCTCAGATCACTGTTTCTTGAAATTCTTCTTCAAATGTTTGGGAGAATTCACCACTGAAATCATGCAGTCCCACACTTTTGTGTGTGTATGTGTCTGCATGGTGTTGGGATGCTTTTCATTCCTGATTTGATTCCCTTACTTATTGATATGTTCAAATTTTCTATTCTTCATAATTCAGGTTTAGTAAGTTGTATGATTGTAAGAACTGAACCATTTCTTCTAGGTTATGAAATTTGTTGGTGTATAATTTGTTCATAGTAGTCTCTTATTTATGTGTATTTATTGTGTGTATTTTCTGTGTATTATTATTTTATTATTATGTGTATTTTTGTGGAACCAGTTGTAATGTCTCCTCTTTCAATTCCTATTTCATTTATTGAATCTTTTCCCTTTTTTCCTTAGTATAGCTAAAGTCTTGTCAATTTAATTTATATGTTTAAAAACTCAGGGTTTTTTTGTGCTAATTTTTAAATATTTTTCTGGCCTCACATTTCTTTGTTATTTCTGTACTACTGCTAACTTTGTTCTTAATTTATTTTTCTTTATTTTACTTCCTTGAGGTAATGTAGTTAGGTTGTTTGTATGAGGTACTTCTTCATTTTTAATGTAAAAACTATTGTTATAAACTTTCTTCCTGTAATTGGTTTTACATTATCCTTAGGTTACAATGTGTTTCCATTTTGTTTGTTTCAATGTATTTTTTATTTCCCTTTTGTTGTTCCCAGTTGATTGTTCAAGAATGTGTTGTTTAAGTTCATGTATTTTTGTTTTCCTTTTTCCTTCTGCTATTGATTTCTAATTTCACATAATTTTGATCAGAAGAGATAATGAATATGATTACATTTTTAAATTTACTAAAATTTGTTTTGTGACCTATCATATGACTTATGCTGAAGACTATTCTGCATGCACTTGAAAGACATTTGTATTTTGACTTCATTGTTAGAAATGCTCTGTAAATGTCTGTTAGATTTATTTGACTAAAAATATGGTTTAAGTCCCATATTTCTGGATTTTCTTTTTGTCTGGATGTTGAAAGTAGGGTATTGAAGGCCCCTACTATTATTTTGTTGTTGTCTATTTCTCTCTTCTGATCTGTTAGCATTCCTTATATTCAGGTGCTTGTATGTTGAGTCTATATGTATTTATACTTGTTATATTCTCTTGATGAATTAGCCTTTTTATCATTATATAATGATTTTTTAGTATCTTATTACCATTTTTTGGCTTAAAGTTATTTTTTTGATACTGTGAAGCTACCACTACTTTCTTTTGCTTTAGATTTGCATGGGACATATTTCACATCCCTTCACCTTGAGCCTATCTATGTGTGTCCTCTGTAGACAGCATGGTGTTGGGTTTTTTTTTAAAATCCATTCAACCACTTTATGTCTTTTGATTGAAAATTTTAATGCATTCGTATTTGCAGTAATTATTCCTAGGTAAGAACTTTCTACTTGTTTTGTAGTTTTGCTGTTCCCTTCTTCTTGCTGCCTTACTTTGTAGATTCATGAATTTCTGTAGTGTTAGTCTTTAAATCTCCATCTTTTGTGAGTCTATTGTAGGATTTTTGCTTTTTGGTAACTGTGAAGATTACATAAAATATTGTATATATTCTATTTTATATGTGTGTATATACATATATACATATATAAATATTGTACACTAACAATTTAACATTGATACCATACAAAAGCTCTATACTTTCCTCCTTTAATTTTAATGAATTTTTATTACTCAATCACTTAAGTTGTTTACTTACTTCATCATGCATTCAACAAATACTATTTTGATTGCCTAATATGTCACATGGTCTGAATAAGAGTTACAATATTAAAGTATAGTAAACTTATGCTTTTCAGGATCTCAAAAATAAGTAAATAATTAACTTTCTAATTATGTACCACACTCAATTATTTCACAGAAACAGTGACAAAGAGAGACCCAGTATTTCAAAAAATGTGGTTAAGCTTTTCAGTGAATATCTATTGAGAAGAATAATGGGATTTAATAAAAAGGTCCAATTGCTTCAGTGTAGGAGACCATTCTGTGTGGTGTGGACCCACCTCCCACTTGGAGATGCACAAGACACATGCCCACAGATAGGTTCTCCTGTGGGGAATCAGGCCTGCACTGAGCCTGGACTGCTGTGAGATGCTTTTGCTAAAACTCCCTCACCCTGAAATGCAGCAAACATTTACTGCAAAGTAACTTCCTAAAATCCATGCTAAACTTTCCAAAGAAGAGTATAATTGGCCCAACCACTTTTCCCTTTTCATTTGCAAATATCTTTCTTCTGTGATGTGATTAGAGGCATTGGCTCTTTTGTTTTCTATAAAAGATAACCACCTAAAGTGAACCTGTGCCTAGTAAATGAGGACCATAACATAATGTGCTGAGAAACCCAATAAAGGCTGGTCATGGCAAGGACTGAGGCTTTTTCTACCTTTGAGAGAAAAGCCATGCTCATCCTTTTCCTACACAGGACTAGGTAGTCCACATGAATGTCTTGTTTCATTCATAACTCCACGAACACTGTGGGCTGGTGTCCACATCACTTCAGTATGAAGTATTTGGAAGAAACTTTTATGTTTTTAATATAATAACTTGCATCATCTTATATTGTGTATCTTTCATCAATTTTTTGTAGCAACAGTTATTGTAATATATTTTTAAACATTTTTGCCTCATCACTTGCTTTTATAAAAATGAATTTCACTGGAACACTGCCATGTTTATTCTTTGACCTATTATCTATGACTATTTTTACACTGCAATAACAGATTTGGGTAGCTGCAATGGAGACCCTCTGCAAAGTCTAAAATATTTAGTACCAACCCCTATTCTAATAAAAAGAAGCATTGATTGCCTTTTAGTATTAGAATGCCTAGCAACTCTCAAAATAATCTTTAAAAAATTATTGTTCAATTAAAATTGTTCTCCTTTCTCCCCCACAACTCTCCCTTACCCTGCCCACCTCCATCCACATTCAACCCCCACCTCCCATCATCCATGATCCGCTACATGTTCTTAGACTTCATCCTTCCCCTTCTTTCCCCATTATCCCTCTCCCCCACTCCCTCTGGTCACCATCAATTTGTTCTTTCATGTCTTTGGTTCTATTTCATTTATTTGTTTGTTTTGATGATTAACTTCCACATATAGGTGAGATCAGGGACAACATTATGTTAAGTGAAATAAGTCAGTCATTGAAAAACAAATACCACCGTTCTTTTAATCTTTATTATGCTTAACTATTCTAACACACTGCTATGTTGCACTATTAGAGAATTATGAATCTTAACATATGTTTGCCTATACAAGTACGATGCATTTTTTATGCTTTACATTGTATCTATTAGCATCCTTTTGTTTCATCATGAAGTACTCTTTTTAGCATTTCATGTAGCATAAGTTTAGAGGTAATGTTTCAGTTTTGGTTGTTATGGAAAGTCTTTATCTCACATTCATTTTTTTATTGTTGACACTATTACAGATATTCCTCATTCCCCACCCCTCTTTGCTCCCCTGCACTCAGCCCCCACTCCACCTACAGCCTTTTCTACATTGTTGTCTGTGTCCATTGGTTATGCATATTTGCATATACCTTCTTTAGTTAATACTTTCCCGTACTCCCTCCCCTATTCTCCTCCCCTCTGAAATCTGTTAATCTGTTTCATGTGTCCATGACTCTGGTCTTGTTTTGTTCATTAGTTTATTTTGTTCATTATATTTCACATATAAGTGAGATATATGGTATTTGTTTTTCTCTGACTGGCTTATTTTGCTTAGCATAATAATTTCCAGGTCCATTCATGCTGTCACAAAGGGTGAGAGTTCCATTTTGAAGGTTAACCTTTGGAAGATGAAGTGTTTTTAATATTGGCACTTTCTTCCAGCATTTTTAATATATCACCCCATTCTCTTCCATTCTGAAAGTTATTTTGTTGAGAAATACACTTACAGCCTTATTATAAATTCTCTTGTTTGTGAGATTTTTTCTTGCTACTTTCAAAATTATTTCCATGTCTTTATTTTTAGATAGTTTTATTTTAATATGTCCTAAAGAATATAATTTTGAATTGAATATTGGAGTAACTTTTATATGTACTATTCTCTCCCAATATTTGGGAAGATTTCAGCTATTATTTATTTATGTAAAGATAAGTGTCTGTCCATTTTCCCTCTCTTATCTTCCTAAAACCCCAATAATTTAGTTATAGTTTTATTTTTTATTATGGTTTCAATGAATCACTTAGGTATTCTTCAGTCTTTCATTTTTTGTTTCTTTCTCAGATTGGGTTATTTTAGTTACTATCCTCTTTCCCAATGATTTAAAAAAAATATTTTCTACTCTGCTGTTCATGTTCTCTGTTGCATTTTTTTATTTTACTTGCTGAATTATTTAGCCCCAGAATTTTTCTTTGGTTCTTTTTTATAGATTCTATTTCTTTTCATTTCTCTTTTATTTTATTTTTTGTTTTTCATTAAAAATAGTTTTTATTGTTGTTTAAGTACAGTTGTCTCCACTCCCCTGCCACCATTCCACCCCACCCCATCCATCCCCACCTCTCACCCACCTTTGACTTTATCCATGTATACTTTATACATGTTCCTTGAACTTCTAATTTTACTTTTGTATTTTTTCTGATATCATTAAATTGTTTATCTGTGTTCTCTTGTAGGTCTGTCAGCATCTTTGGATGAATTTATTTTAAATTCTTTATCAGGTAATACCTGAATATCCATTTATCTGAAGCTGGTTTCTGGAAGTTTACTGTATTCTTTTGGTGAAGTCATGTTTCCCTGATTCTTCATGATTCCCGAATTTTCACTTAGGTGTCTGTAGTTATAAAGTTTGAAGAACTAATGATCCTTCCAGACTTTCATAAACTGACATCAGAAAATGTAAACTTTCACCTGTAAGTGGGGATGTGCTAGTGTATGCTTTGACCCTGGGTCCTGTGGGACAAGGTATTATATGTGGGGGCTTGTGATTGCAATGGGTCTAGTGGAGTGTAATGTGTCTTCAACTCAAGTCATTGGATTCCACAGCAGTATCAACTGTGTGGTTCATTGTGAGCACTGAGGAGCTTCTGTTGTGGCTACAAGGAATACTGGGCTGTTCAGTGTTGTATCTACATCCAGTAGCTAACATCCAGGTCAGTTAATAGTACTAGATGGAGTTGCTAACATGCACACACTTAGCCATGAGGGCAAGATGCAGGCTCCAATGTAGTGGCAGGTACAAGTTGCAAACACACACCTAGTGACTGATGGAGGTCAACACAGACAACAAGGACCAGGGTCCCAAGGCCTCACTGGAAGCTATGAGGGTCCTGGTTAACAATGTGCTCTACAGTGACTATACAGTCTTCTCCCTTGTATCCACACTGCAGTGGAGGTCAGTGACTAGATTGGGCTTGGCTTGTTCATGTGTGCAGGTTGGGTCTAGTTACAGGTGAATGGGATTGTGAAGGCTGGTGAAAAAAAGACAGGAACTGATCCAGGAGCATAAGCATCTGCAGGATCCTAGGCTGTTATCCTGCTCTCCTGTGAATGCACATACTTCCCCTAGGAGGGCATACTACACTATAGAGCAGTGAAGGCCATCAGGCTGGCAGCATGCAAGTGCATGGCTAGAGGGGTAAGGCAGGAGCATGGACATGGTGGTGAGGGACAGCTTCAGAGGTCCAGGATGGTTTCTTACATTGACATAGCTTCAGAGGCCTGAACTGACTGCTAGTATGAATCTGTCTCTGATGAGGTGGAGAAATGAAGCAGGGAGAAACTCAGGTAACTTATTTCAGTGTATGCAAATATTTGTAGAATGAGAAATATGGAAATACATATGCAGGTGATCCATGGCATTTGTGTTGGCCAATAATTTCTTTAATGGTAAAATCTACTGGTCTTGTGTGTAGAGTAAGCCACTGTAAACTGTTATCACTCCTACTGCTTGGCTACCATTAATAGCCACTGAAATTGTACCTTGTTCTATGCTATCTTGATATATCTTCTCAACTTTGTTGGTTGGGAAGCAGTAAAACTGAAGTGGGTCCTTCATGTAGTGCCCAGAAAGGCTGGAGAGCTGGCTTTTCACTCTACACTTTTTTTCTTAGTAAAGAAAACTCCTATTTCAAAGTTTTCTTAGGGTTCTACCAGTGCTGGCTTTGGTGATTGGATTCTGCAGGAAAATGCAGCCCTTTCTTTTCTTCTTGTGTGGGCATTCTCAGAGTTTTTGTTTCACCATGTTGCTAAAATATCATGTCTCCTAGACCTTTTTCATTTTATATATAGTTTTATGTGATTTATTTATTTTTAATGCTTTTGATTTTTATTGTTGTTCAAGTACAGTTTTCTGCTCCCCCTGCCACCCCCCACCCCAGTCTTCCCCAGCTCCATCCCCTGTTTCCAACCCCCCTTGTTATTGTCTATGCATCCCTTATAGTTGTACCTGTAAACTTTTCACCCTTTTCCCCCATTATTCCCTCTCCTCTCCCTTCTGGTTACTGTCAGCTTGTTCCCAATTTCAATATCTTTGGTTATATTTTGCTTGCTTGTTTGTTTTGCTGATTAGGTTCCACTTATAGGTGAGATCATATGGTATTTGTCTTTCACCACCTGCCTGGATTATTTCACTTAGTGTAATGTTCTCCAGTTCCATCCATGCTGTCACAAAGGGTAGGAGCTTCTTCTTTCCTTCTGCTGCTTAGAATTCCATTGTGTAAATGTAGCAGAGCTTCTGTTTTTCTTTTCTTTTCATAGGTAGATGTCTAATTATAGATCTTTTCTGAGAGACTGTGACTTGGGTTTCCTATGTCACTATTTTGGTGGCATTATACCACAAAGTGGCTTTTGAATTAAAAGGATAAGGATTTGATACCCAATTATACCTTGGGCATTTATTTTGGGAAACTATCTTAAGTTTAAATATCTTTAATTTCATTTATCATAAAAATATGGAAATATTATTTTCATATATGAGGTCTATCTATAAGGTATCCAGCCATGCAATATGAAAAATAGAGACATTTATTGAAGAAGATGCCAGATACAAGGAACACTGAACATAGGTTAATGGCAACTCAATCCCCTTCAAAGTAGGCACCTTGGGACCTCACATAGTTCTCCAAATTGCCATCAGCTTTCCTCTCATATTTTCTTGAATCTCATCAGTGGTCTGCATCTCTTTTTTCCAAAGCTGATATTAGTTCTTGGAAAAACCAAAAGTTGCAGGGCACCAAATCTGGGATGTAGGGAGGCTGAGTCACCTGGGTGATTTGATGTTTCACCAAAAAACTCTGAACAAGACGTGATGCATGAGAAGGCACTTTATTGTGATGAAGCTGCCAATCACCAGTTGTCTATAGCTGTGGCCTTCTGAATCATCAAAATAGTTTCCTCAGAGGAATGTTCAAGCTTAATGTAAAATTTAATACAGATTCATTGCTCTACTCACTTACACATTATGAATGACAAACAATGAGATACCATGACAGTTGATCTGATAATCCAAACAGATGCTAAGTGACTGAGGGGGGTTGTGTTTACAAGCATGGATACACTGCACAATGGGGTGATTTATGTCATGGGCATGTTGGAGCAGTACAGCACAACATTTTCAACATACTCTTCAAAATAGCACATGACTTAACACTTATGAGTTTTTTATTTCTATAGTTCTGCATTTAATATTGGACAGCAAAGAGTAGGAACTGTTACATTTACTAATGGCAAAACTCATACAAATTACATAACTTCTGGGAGATTCAGATTCATTATTTATAAAGTGAATATTTATCTTTCATTCATTTGTTAATTCCTTGCATCATTTATTCAAATGTATGTGTTGAATTGCTTTTCTGTCCCAGGCACTGTTCTATTTGCTAGGGATGGACTAATAAAATAAACTAAAGAAGCAAAAAATTTAAAAAAAATGCACTCAAATTTGTATTTTTTAAATTTTTTGTACACTTATCTTATAGACTTGTGGCTGCCAGAGAGAAGGGATACTGGGGAACTGGGATAAAGAGGTGAAGGGATTAAGAAGTTCAGAATAGTAGTTACAAAATAGTCACCAGGATATAAAGGAAAGCACTGGAAATATAGTCAATAATACTGTGATAACTATGTATGGGGATACCTGGGTACTGAAGATATAGAGGAGATGATTATGTAAGTTATACAATTATCTAACCACAAATAAAAATAACATTTTATTTTCAATAAAATAATATTGAAAGTGAACTGTAATTAAAAAAATATATAAACCAAAATAGAATGTCATGAAAAAAAATGTGAAGAGTAAAGAGATAAGCCTAGAGATGTGTGGTAGTCAGGGAACTTATTCATGAAGAAGTAAGTACTACTTGAATGAGTTGAGGACATGAGGCTATGAGTTTACGCAGGTTATCTTCTTATTCCTTCTCTGAACTTAGGAGTTTGATTTGATTTGGGTTTCCTAGTTAAGAAACTCTTAGAGAAAAAGGAATTTTACTTATACTACTGGTATTACGACATAACCAGAAGAAGGTCTGGCTGCCTGCCACTTTGAAAGTCAATACTTGAAGGCAGGTGCTGATGTAAAGGAAAGTGGTTTACACAGAGATTGGCCATCTGGACTATGACCAATCTCATGGGAAGATGGACAACTCCTGTTTATAGCCCATCTTAACATCACAGTGCAGTCAGGTGTTTTTAGAAGGAGGGAGAGAGGGAGCAGAACAAAGGGATCAGTGAGGGGATTGAAAAGTTCTCCATGTGCAGACGAGCACAGTTCATTCTGAGAAGGCAAGTGATGGTCCGGTGTGTCACCTGGTTTAGTCTTCCTGGCTTCATGTCGTCCTGGCTTTATGTCATTCTAGCTCCATGGCTGAAGATCAGCAAATCTCCTGGAGCTGGGATGCCTGAAGATTGGAGTCTGTATCTTTTGGAGTTAGTTCCTAGAATTCTTATACAAACATTCTGTTTATCTATAAACTACATATTAGTCAGAGTCAGAATTCACAGAAACAATGTCAAAAGAATGTTAGAGCCCTGGCTGGTGTAGCTCAGTGGATTGAGTGTGGGCCTGTGAACCAAGCGACCGCGGTTTGATTCCCAGTCAGGGCACATGCCTGGGTTGCAGGCCAGTTCCCGGCTAAGGGATGCATGAGAGGCAACCATACATTGATATTTCTCTCCCTCTCTCCCTCTCTCCTTCCCTTCCCCTCTAAAGATAAATAAATAAAATGTTTAAAAAATTTAAAAAAATGTTAGAGAGGTTACAATCCCTCACTGTTACAATCCCCACCATTACAATGAAAGACAACCTAAATGGGTTGACTCTTCACCCAAGATAGTTAGTTTCTTTTCTCTGCTAGTAGCCTGCATTTTTGGAAAAGAAGCTAGATGAGCTAAATAGAGATAGCTACTAATAACCCAGATTATCTTCCCTTAAAATATGTTAGAAAGCAGAATATTAGTATTAAACATTGACTGATACATTTCATACACAGAAGGCAAGATAGGAGGTGGATTTGTGGTCTAAAATTTGTGTGTCTGATTTTAGGTTTCTTCACCAATGAGGATATAACCTAGAATAAGTGACTTTTCCTTTTGTAGTCCTATTTCTTTCATCTACATGCAATAATACAATAATAGTGTCAACAACCTGCCCTTTTCAGAGTTGTTGGGAAATTAAACAAAATATCAAGTGCTGAGCACATGAAAAATGATAAAGGATTAGCAACTGTAGTTATTGTTGCTATGAATAAACTGGCCAAAATCTACATTTCTCGTTGTAGCTACTCCTGAGATCCTGTTTAGTCAGGTGGGGAATGGACTTTGAAGGCCTGGACACCATCCACAGCAACCAACTCATTTTACTTCAGACAACCATGGTTCAAAGGTATGACCATACCAGTTAAGGGGCCCAATGTCTCCTTCTTCATGCCACCTCACCCCCACCTGGGGCTGTCACATTCCTTGTTCTTGGGTGTTTCTGATCCTTAAAAAATGTGCTTTCACTTGGCATTTCTAGTAACTATCTAACAGCTTCTAGTTTTTTAAATTTCTAACTTCTAGTTAAAGCACTGCAGTTTACTCAAGCTGACAGTTCTACCTCTGCATATGCTTTCTGTCAGGATTTGTAGGAGTTTTATTCCTTGCTGCATTTTGATGATAATCATGGCCAGCTATAATTAATTAACCTCTCCAAGTGTTTCCAAGGAGGTCAGAGTGCTTGGCAACCAAGGCAACAGCAGCTCTGCAGCTGGGAGTAAATGATAACAAAGCATATTGACTCACCAGGCCTACTACCCAGAGGGTAATTTCCTAGAAGTTTGCTTGCTAACAGAGATAACAAAAGCAATCAAGAGCAAGACTTTTTTTAATGTTAAAGGCATTAAATTTTCAGCTTGTTTTAATTTTGTTTCTCTGTCTTTCGTTTAACCAGTTAAACTGCAAATTAATAATTAATTAATAAATAAGCAAAAGAGTGGATGTATATGAGTGAATAAAAGAATACAGAATCATGAGGAGAAGATGGTGGCACGATAAGAGGAAGCACATTCCTCTTCCCCCTTCACACAGGTGAAAAACCTGGTCGATTTACAGTGGGGCGCAGCAAACAGACATCAGAAACACAGCGTATTTGAAAACAGATCGAAAATTGCAGTGGACATTGAAAAACAAGACAGTAAGGAGAGTACTCCAGCAGCACAGAGACCAGGATGGGAGCTGAGATCCTGGGCCAGTGCTAGTCATAAGACTCTAGGGAGGGAGCTGAGTCATCCGCTCCCTGCACAGCCAAACAAGCTCTTGGCAGCACTGGGATAAAACTGGTTGCTTGAAATCTCACAGAGAGGAGTTAAGATCTCATAGCCCTCGCAGGGAGGATTGCATGTTGGAGCTCACGCGACTGTCTACACCCATGGGCCATTGGGAACAGCTGCACAGGGATCCATTGATGCAGGTGCACCACCGGGGCACCTATTGGGGCAGTCGCTGGGTGCTACAGTCTCTTAGCACCTGCGTGCCATCAGGGAGCTACGATACAGTCTTTTGGTGCTCTCACACCATCAGGGACCTGCGTGGACTGCTGGGAGATCTTAGACAACTGTGTGAGACCTGCATAGGGGTCGATTTATGCTCATAGGACAGTCAGCACCTGTGCATGGAAGGCTGAAAGATCATTAGTGCTTGCACGCACAGGACTGCAGTAGGTGCATGCCACCTCAGAAGATACAACTGAGGCCCTGTGTGGAGAGGCCCTGGGCTAGCTCTGAGGACAGTAGGCCAAAGATAACTGAATGCTGAACAGGGAGATAAACAATACAGTCACCCCTTGGCCACTGAAGTCAGCAAGGCCAGAAAAATCAGCATGGCAAGATTGATAACAGCAAGAGTTTGTGTTTTGGTGGCTTTTTTTTTGGGGGGGTGCTTTTTCTTCTTTTCTTTTTCTCATTTTTTTATTATTAGTTTTTCATTATTTTTATCTTTTTTACCCCTCAACTCCTTTTGCTTCTCATTACTTTTTTCTTGTTTTATTCCTTCATCCTTTCTTTCTAAGCTTATCTCTTCTTCCTTTCTCTTTTTTTAAATTTTCTTTTTTGTTCTGCTTTCCTTTATTCTCTTTTCATTTTTTTCACTTTCTCTTTATTCTTTTCTTTGTTTTCTTCTTCTTTTTTCTTTTTAAACACCTACAATTGAGACAAAAACAAAACAAAAAGAAACAAAATACCTGGAACTGGGCAAACACCAGAGTTGGTCCCAAAGAGGGCCATTTCAACAGCTGAGACACTGGAAGATGTGAACACCAGGATACATAAAGGAGACAGCACCACGGAATCTCACAGGCATTCTAACAGAGAAATTCACACCATAAACCCAGGGAACCAGAACAAATCACTTTAAGAAATTGGGCCTAACAAGAAGAACCTCAAAAACAATGGGAAGACAAAGAAACAATCCCCAAATGAAAGAAAAGGAGGAAGCCCCAGAAAGAATGCTAAAGGAAATGGAGGCAACTGAACTATCAAATTTTGAGTTCAAAGCAATGGTTGTCAGGAAGCTCCAAGAGCTCTCAATGACATACCAGAAACTACAGGGAAGCTACAATGAACTCACCACAAACTATATCAACATGAAAAAAGAAATAGAAATGATCAACAAGGGCCAAGAGGAAATGAAAAAATACAATTTCTGGACTAAAGAACACAGTGGAAGGAATGAAAAGCAGAACTGATGAAGCAGAAGATTGGATCAGTGAGTTGGAGGACCAAGTAGAAAAAAACATCCAGAAAGAGCAAGAAAAAGAAAAGAGGCTCAGAAAGAATGAAGAGGGATTAAGAGAAATAAAAGGCCATATGAAACATAATACTATCCATATAATAGGGATACCAGAGGAGAAGAAGAAGAGCAAGGGATAGAAAACCAACTTGAAAAGTAATGACGGAAAACTTCCCTCATTTGATGAGAGAAAAACTCACACAAATCCAGGAATCACAGGTAGTCCCAATCAAGAGGAACCCAAAGAGGTCCACTTCAAGACACATCATAATTAAAATGGCAAAATTCCAAGACACCGGAGAATCTTAAAGGCAGCAAGGGAGAAAAAGGAAGTAACATACAAGGGAGCCCTATTAGGTTAGCATCCAACTTCTCAGTGGAAACACTCCAAGCCAGAAGAGAATGGCAAGGAATATTCCAAGTAATGAGAACCAAAGGCCTGCAACCAAGACTACTTTACCCAGCAAGGCTTTCAATCAAGATAGAAGGCCAAATAAAGAGCTTCCCAGACAAAAGAAGTCTAACAGAATACACCTCTACCAAACCAGCTCTGCAAGAGGTACTAAAGGCCTGCTTTAAGGAAAGGAAGGAAAGGAGAAAGAGAGGGAGAGGAACACAGATACAAAAATGACAATGAATAAGTACCTATCAATAATAAACTTAAATGTAAATGGATTAAATGCTCCAATGAAATGGCATAGAATAGCTTAATGGATACAAAAGCATGACCCACACATGCTGCCTACAAGACACCCACCTCAGGACAAAAGACCTACACAGACTCAAAGTGAAGGGCTGGAAATGAATTTTCCAAGTAAATGGAAAGGAAAAAAAAAAAAAAAAGCTGGGTTAGCAATTCTCATACCAGACAAAATAGAATTCAAAGAAGGTCCATAAAGAGAGACCCAGAAAGTCACTTCATAATACTCAAGGGAAGAATCCAGCAAGAAGACATAAATATTGTAAACACGTATGCACCCAACATAGGAGCACCAAAATACATAAAGAAAATCTTAGAGGACTTCAAGAAAGATATTAACAGCAACACAATTATACTTGGGGACTTTAACACCCCACTGTCAAAAATGGACAGATCTTCCAAACAAAAAATCAACAAAGATATTGTGGCATTGAACAACATTCTGGATGAAATGGACTTAACTGGTATATATAGAGCCCTTCATCCCAAAGAAACTAAATACACATTCTTTTCTAATGCACATGGAACATTCTCAAAGATAGACCTCATGATATGACACAAAACTAACCTCAACAAATACAAGAAAATTGAAATCATAGTAAGCATTTTCTCTGACCACAAGGGGTGGAAACTAGAAACTAACCCCAAGGGGAAAAACCCAAAATCCTCAAAATCATGGAGATTGAATAGCGTGCTCTTAAACAATGAGTGCATCAAGAATGAAATTAGGGAGGAAATCAAAAAGTTTCTGGAAACAAATGAAAATGAACTCACAATGACCCAAAATTTATGGGACACAGCAAAGGCCGTCCTCAGAGGGAAGTTCATAGCAATACAGGCTTACCTAAAAAAGATTGAAACATTTCAAACAAACAACCTAACACTATGTCTACAAGAACACCAGGAACAACAACAAGGATAGCCCACAGCAAGCAGAAGGAAATAAATAACCAAGAGCAGAGCAGCATTAAATGACATAGAGTCTAAAAGCACAATTCTAAGGATCAATGAATCCAGGAGTTGGTTGTTTGAAAAGATAAAGAAAATTGACAAGCCTTTAAGAAGGCTCATCAAGAAAAAAAGAGAGAAGACCCAAATAAATACAATCAGAAATGAAAGAGGAGAGATTACAACTGATACCACAGAAATACAAAGGATTATAAGAAGTTACTATGAAGTACTGTATGCCAAGAAATTTTAAAACCTAGGTGAAATGGACAAGTTTCTAGAAAAATATAATCTCCCAAAACTCAATGAAGAAGAAGCTGAAAGTCTGAACAGACCAATACCAGCAGATGAAATTGAAACAATAATAAAAAAACTCCCAACACACAAAAGCCCTGGACCACATGGCTTCACAGGAGAATTTTACAAACATTTAAGGAAGAACTAACCATATTCTTCACAAACTTTTCAAAAAAATCCAAAACGATGAAGTTTCTCAAATTCTTTTTATGAAGCCAGCATCATCCTAATCCCCAAACCAGATAAAGACACAGCAAAGAAAGAAAACTTCAGGCCAATATCCCTGATGAATACAGTTGCTAAAATTCTCAACAAAATATTGGCAAACTGCATCCAACAATACATTAAAAAGACCATACACCATGACCAAGTGGGATTCATCCCAGGGATGCAAGGTTGGTTCAACATTCAGAAATCAGTAAATGTAATACATCACAAAAACAAAAGCAAAGACAAATATCACATGATTATATCAATAGATGCAGAAAAATCATTTGATAAAGTACAACACTCATTTATGATAAAAACACTCAGCAAAGTGGGAATTAAGGGAGCATTCCTCAACATAATCAAGGCCATATATGAGAGACCTACAGCCAACATCATACTCAATGGGCAAAAACTAAAATCTTTTCCACTAAGATCAGGAACGAGACAAGAATGTCCACTTTCACCATTTCTATTCAATATAGTATTGGAATTCTTAGCCACAGCAATTGGACAAGAAAAGGAAATAAAAGGCATCCAAATTGGAAAGGAGGAAACAAAGCTATCATTGTTTGCAGATGACATGATAGTGTACATAGAAAATCCTATAGTCTTGGCCAAAAAGCTGCTTGACCTAATAAATGAATTTGGCCAAACAGCAGGATACAAAGTCAATATTCAGAAATCAAAGGCATTTTTGTATACCAACAATGAAAGAGCAGAAGCAGATGTCAAGGGAAAAAAATTATTTGATATAGCAAAAAGAAAAATAAAATACCTAGGAATAAACCTAACCAAGGAAGTAAAAGATCTATACACAGAAAGCTACACAATGTTGAAGAAAGAAATTAAGGAAGACACAAACAAATGGAAATGTATACTGTGTTCATGGATTGGAAGAATTAACATCATTAATATGTTCATACTACCCAAAGCAATTTACAGATTCAATGCAATACCTATCAAGGTATCAATGGCATATTTCACAGATATAGAACAAACACTTCAAAAATTATATGAAACCATAAATGACCTTGAATAGCTGCAGCAATTTTGAGAAAGAAGAGCAAAGTAGGAGGGATCACAGTACCTCACACCAAACTGTATTACAAGGTCATTGTAATCAAAACAGCGTGGTACTGGCACAAAAAGAGGCACATGGACCAGTGGAACAGAACAGAGAGCCCATAAATAAACCCAATTCTCTATGGTCAATTAGTATTTGACAAAGGAGGCAGCAACATAAAATAGAGTAAAAATAGCCTCTTCAACAAGTGGTGTTGGCAGAACTGGACAGCTACATGTGAAAAAATGAAACTTGAGCATCAGCTTACACCATACACAAAAATAAACTCAAGTTGGATAAAAGATTTAAATATAAGCTGTGACACCATTAAAGTCCTAGAGGTAAACATAAGCAGAGAAATCTGATATTTCATGCAGTAACATTTTACTGATATGTCCCCTAAAACAAGGGACATAAAGAAAGAGTAAACAAATATAAAGAATTTACACGACTCCACTCTAATAAGGCAAGCAACCCAATGAAAAAAATGGGCAAAGGACTTAAACACACACTTCTCCAAGGAGGACATACAGAGGATCCAGAGACACATGAAAAGATGCTCAATATTGCTAGCTATCAGAGAGAGGCAAATTAAAATCACAATGAGATGCCACTTCACACCAGTCAGAATGGCCATCATAAACAAATAATGAACAAGTCTTGGAGAGGTTGTGGAGAAAAAGGGACCCTAGTGCACTGTTGGTGGGATTGCAGACTGGTACAACCACTATGGAAAGCAGTATGGAATTTTCTAAGAAAACTAAGAATGGATCTACCTTTTGACCCAGCAATTCCACTGCTAAGATTATATCCTAAGAACCCTGAAACACCAATCTAAAAGAATCTATGCACCCCCAATGTTCATAGCAGCACAATTTACAACAGCCAAGTGTTGGAAGCAACCTAGGTGCCCATCAGTAAATGAATGGATCAAGAAACTATGGTACATTTACACAATAGATTTCTATGTGGTGGAAAGAAAGGAGGAGCTCCTGCCCTCATGACAGGATGGATGGAAGTGGAGATTATTATGCTAAGCGAAATAAGCCAGGCAGTGAAATACAAATACCATATGATCTTACCTTTAACAGGAACTTAATCAACAAAACAAACAAGCACAATATAACTAAAGACAATGAAATTGAGAAGAGATTGATAGTCACCATAAGGGAGAGGGGAGGGAATTTCAGGGGGAAAGAGGAAGGGTTTGGAGCAACAAGCATAAAGGACACATGGACAAAAACTAGAGGTGGTGGAAATGGGAGGGAGGTGGGGAGGACTGGGTGTGTGTGTGCTGGAATGGGAGTAAAAGACAGAAAACTGTACAAGAATAACAATTAAAATTTTAAAAATTAAAATAAATAAATAAATGTTGACTTAACAAAAACTAAAATAAAATGTTTCCAGTGCTACAAGCAAATAAGTAGATTTTCCAGAGATTCAAAAAGAAGAGTGCCTTTGTGCCTAAAATAGATGTAGATTTCAGAGATTTAAAAATGCACTAAGGTAAGCAACTAATCAATTAGATGTTCATAGAAATGTTGATTATATAAATATATAAATATGTATATATAGTAATAATTATAAAACAGAATACCAACATTATAATACCACTTTCAACCATTGTAATGTAAAGAATAGGGTATTTTTAAATTTTACTTTTAATGTTCATAGAATTATCCACATGTAAAAAAATCCAAAATTGCTGTAAAGTATAAAAATTATTCTTTTTTCCACTTACAGTAAAGTCAAAGTTGCTGTGCAAATTTTCTTCAAACTTTTTGAAAAAAGAATTACCCAGAAAGGAAAGTCTCTGAAGCTACATGTAAAATTTCAGGAAGGAGAGAAAACTCTTCTCTTATTTATCCCTTATCTCCCCTTTTCTATCTAAAGACAGATCTTCCAAAAGGATCTCAATTTTAATAAATCTCTTTGCCAGGAAATTTTTCAACCAGGGAAGACTGATTCATCACAGGAGAGAAAGCTAGAAGTCCACACCACATGCAAACTATCACAAACTATCATATCTCCCAACTATTTTTCTAAGGTCCTATTCATTTTTTCCCAAAAATAATTTACTTCCACCCAAGTAGTCTATGTTCTCCCTCCCCTTCCCTTATTAAGATGGTATATAAGCTTTCAAAACTTGACTTTTCAGGAGGTATTTACTTTTTTTTTCAGTGATGACCCTTGCACATAATAAAAAAGAAAATAAACTTGTGTAGCTTTCTTATTAAAAAAATACAGAATCATGGTGTAAAATCAAGTAATTGATTCAAAGTTATGTGTTTTGCAGTGTCCAGTATGTTGCAAGGGCTTTGCTGGGTCCTGGGTGCTTGGCATTCATAGTGCTTAAGAAGAAGTAAAGAATGGGTTACAACATTTAAGAAGATGAAATCGAATGATGATTCTCTAATAGAGAACAATTCCATTACTTCTGTTATGAGATTTCCTCTGTGTTTTATGTTGGTTTTATGTTTTTTAATTTCTCTCTGTGTGTCTCTTTTTCTCTCTCTTTCTCTTAACCAAAAAAGATAATTAAGTCTCTAATAAAGTCTGAAAACATATCTCAAATTTAATTTAATAACTTTACTATAAAGACAAATATAATTACCTCTAATTGTATTAAGTAATTTTCCAAGAACTTCAAGGAAATATTATAATTTTACTGAATATATAGCAAATATTGCTGAACTTATACTGAATTTCACTGAGCATACTTTACACAAACAGAAGTTTGAAAACTTGTTCCTTTGACAGCCCTCATTCATGCCTCTTGAAGATAACTTATTAAGCTGTGTTGTAATTCTTTGCTTTGTACATCTCTCTGATTCTCGTAGATTGGAGTGCTATAAGATAGTGTCACAGCAGAAAAGATTCCTATAAAAAGCTTGTGGAATAGTTATTTATATAACTGCATAATGCTTATATTTGGAACTTGCAACCAAAGATCTATGAGTTCACTGAATTTGTTGTTACCGTAAAGAAATCCAGGAATCGAAATTATCTTACAGTTCAATTGTGTATATTTCATGCTATCAATAGCTTTCTAAAGACATACCTTAGAAACAAATGATAACTTTTCTAAAAACATCAAATTTGTAGTTATATATAATATATGCACACATACATACCATATACACATATGTGCATATGTGTACACACATGTGCATGTGTGGATGCAAAACACATGTATTTGTTATTATAGTTCTACAATTGTATTTATGCATAATTTGTACTTGGGTACATATACTACATATACCCATATAGTAACTACTATATACACATGTATACTATATATACACATATATGCAGATACATACATACATATATAATGCCATATGTACATATTTGGTGCATGTATATGCCTATATCTATATCAATCTATCTACTATTAAAAACTGTTTTCAGTAGAGAAAATGCAGACATCTGTAATTGAACAATAAAATAATTTAAAAAATAGGGCATAAAGAATGAAAGGAAGTTGAAAGAGTAGCAAAAATAATGAGACAGTTTCTAAAAAGCAGAAACAGGAACTGAGAAAAACAACTGAATTTCCATTTGCCAAGGGGCTTAATAAATGGAAAATTTCCTACATTGAATTTCAAAGAATACTAAATATCTTATACACAAAAATTCACTTGATCCTCAATATAAGCATAAAATCAGATATTATTTTTTACTGGCAATTACACTGAAAAAATTAAAATGAAAATGAGTAGCATTTTTCAATGACACAGATGTTAAGGCACTAAAGGCATGATCTTCATGAGAAGAGACATTTTTTACTAATGACCTCTTGTTATTGTGTTTTTCATAAATAGGGAGGAGCCAGTCAGCCACAGGAGCTGCTCAGTGGACATGACTCTATAGTACCATCCCACCACTTTATATCCAGCTTCATTTAGTTTCACCCATACTGTGGGGCTCAGAATATTCTACAAGGCTTAGTTGAACATGAAAAGAGGAAAATGCTCAATCCTTGAACTACTTGAAACTGCAGAGACAATAGACCATGACACAAATATCTGGGAGAAAATATTTGCAAATAGTGTATCTGATAAGGGATTAGTATTTAAAATATAGACAGAATTCCTAAAATTTAACAACAAAAATAAAGAAACAAACTGGTTCAAATATAGGCAAAGGACTTGAATAGACATTTTTTTTTTTAAAAGGAGATGCATGCAAATGGCCAATAAGCACATAAAAAAATGTTTGACATCACTAATCATTAGTAAAATTAAAATCAATGAGATACCACATCATACCCATTAGGATAGCTACTATGAAAACACCAAAAAAAAAATGCTGGTGAAAATTTAGTGAAATTGGAACTCTTGTACATTCATGATGTGACATGGTACAGCCCCTGTGGAAAATAGTATTTCAGTTCCTCAACAAATTAAAATATGATTTGGTTTGGTATATAGAAAACCCCAATAACTGTTCCAGAAAACTATTAGAAACAATAAACAAATCCAGAGAAATTTCAGGATACTAAAATGAGTGTACAAAATTCCACTGTATATTTATATACTAGAAGCAAAATTTCAGAAAAATAAATGAAAAAAATATGTTGCAATTATACACAAAAGAACAAAATACCTAAGAATAAACTTAACAAAACATGTGGAGGACCTATATACTAAAAACCACAAAGCATTGCTAAAAGAAATTTTAAAAAAACATGATGAAATGGAGAGATATTCTGTGTTCATGGATTGGAAGAATCAACATAATTAAAATGGCCATATTAGCCAAAGCAATATATAGAGATTTAATACAATTCTCATGAAAATCCCAATGTCCTTTTTTAAAGAAATAGAACAACAAATCATCACTTTTGTATGGAACAACAAAAGACCCTGAATGGCCAAAAACAATTCTGAGAAAAAAGAATAGAGCTAGAGGTATAATACTACCTGACTTCAAGTTGTACTACAAAGCTATGATAATCAAAACCTCATGATGTTGGCAGAAAAACAGACACACAGACCAAAAAACAAAATTGAGAGACCAGAAATAAAAGCACATGCATATGTATAGGCAAAATAGAAAGTTAAAAGATGATAGGAGAAGTTAAGCAATAGCAACCCCATGGGTCTAGGAGAATTTTCATTTTTATGGCCATGGGCATGAGGAAGCAGCTAAATCTTCTTGTTTGGACAGAGTGGATGGTTCTTTACTTTGTGGTACCTAAAAAATCCTTGGAGTCAGAGGTGAATACTAGTTGTGTGAAGACTAAGGTTTACTTTTCTAAGGAAGAAAATATCAAATCAGAGTGAGAGAAAAAATTCATAAATTTTAAAAGCTATTAAAAACATGAATATTACATTATCTAGAAAAATAACATAATTTGAGGAAATTGAAATATGTATATCCTCAGCCACATTTTTTTTTACTCACAGGCTTTCCAAAACCCCAAGACATGTGGATCAGTGTAATGCAGAGGCAGGTGAGTGGATAATTCACAGTGGTTGTAAACCTCTGTGGTCAATATACCTAACTTTTGTGAATTTTACTGGATATATGGCCAAGTGAACACGGAGCTAAATAGAGAATTTATACAGATGAAGGTCTGGAAAGCTTAATGTTCATGGACTGAAAAGTTAATGCATCTTGGAATGGACTTCCCTAGTTTGTTCTCCTACTCCACCCCTGCCAGTCCTGTGGAAGACAGGGCTTGGGGATAATTTAGAAAGAGAAAAGATCCAGGCATGTTGTTTATAATAATCACATAAATGACCAGAAGACAACTCTATAACACATGCCAAGGCACAACCGGAGTAAAATATTCACTGTGGATCAACTGTTTAAAAGATAACAGAAGGAAGAGAGGGAGAAACTCAAGGTCAAGTGAATGAAAGAAACTAGGAGAAAAGATAATGAGGTGATTCCCTGTAGGAAGTTAAATTACCCTACTTTTTAATCTTTTTTTACTCTAATTTTTGTATGCTGATTGTCTAGTGATTAAGTGGGATAATGGAATGGGCAGTATGCTTCCTAATAATTGGTAAAATGAGCCCTTCCAATTACCACCAAAACTGTATGTCTATACATATAAACAAACAGTCTCTACCCTAAATATGTTTTAATGTGATGTCCTTGCACAAAATTGTTGTTAACTAGCTGTTTGTGTAAGAGTTTCTTGACTACAGTATATAGACAGACTGATTTGTGGTGATTCACTGTGAGTTGTATCATATATAATTTTATTAGCAGTAATTGCTAAGTACCGAAGTTTGGGAAAAAGTATACTATTTTTAATGTAAGAGTTTATTGCCACTACAATACCACCATTCATCTTTAATTGTGTGTGTGTGTATACAGAGAGAGAGAGAGAGAGAGAAAGAGATGGATTTTGAAATATTGTGTTTAATTTCTTGAGAATAAATAAGATTTTATCCTACAACAAATATGGAATTTTAAAGAGCTACCTTATAGTTCAGTCCTCCACATCTATCACTTTCTCAAGCTATCAAAGATAACTGCCTCAAGTACAGCTCTGCTCAAACCCAAGGTTGCTAGGAGATGTGACCAAGAGTAGAATCTGAATGTCTTTATTTTATTCCCACCTTGCTTCTGTTAATATGTGCTTAAGGAATGAAGTGTTGATGCTGTTAGACTGTTTGGCATATCTGTCTTGGTACCAATAAGTAAAACAGAAAGGTTACAAATATGCTTAAAAAAAAACAAACAACAACAACAAAAAGAGTGTCTGGGCATGGATCTTATGTCAGGTCTGTTTTATTCTCAGCTATCCTTGTGGTTCCTTTCCCTCAAAATGCTGGTTATTTATCTGCTTCTAAAATCTCGATCCTTCTTGTTCAGAGTGTTTTGAAATAATTCCTCAATATAGATTAAGTGAGAATCTATTATATGTTAGACCTGAAGGTATGTGTTTAGTATTCATGGAGGATATTTGGCTCTTGGCCACTGGAATTTGCATCTAGTGAGAGAGACAAGTAGAGACCAGAAAATTGAGTGTATTATAAGAGCAATGCTTGAGCTGTCTCTAGGGTTTGATGTGAACATAATAGAAAAAGTGCCTTTCATACATGGGAGCTCAGTGAGATGTTTCCAGAAGTGTCAGGAACTCAAATAGGCAATTGTGTAAAAGTATGGAAAACAAGGAAGAAAGTTGCATAAAGTAAAGTTGGAGAGGTTGGTAGTTATAATAACATGCTAGGCATGTAAATTATGTCAAAGACTTTGGTATTTATTCAAAGGTAGTGATAATATATTGAAAGAATTTAGGAAACAAAGTCAAGCAATTTGCTTCATAAACTTCAAAATTGAATACAATTAGAATATCATGGCATTGGTCCTGGGAAAGATAACGGTAATGTTTTGTTCAGCAGTGATTGTCATGATATTGGTGAATAATAAACATATTCTGTATAAATTTGGGGGAAGGAAACAACAGGATTATGCACCAGATCAAACATAGAAAGAAGAAAATATTGAAAAGCCCTAAAAATAGTTTAAAATTTTGGCTTAAGTAATTAAGAGGATAATGGTACTGTGTACTGATATGTAGAATGATAGATGATAAGAAGAAGTTCAGAGTTTTACGTAATGATATCTAAGATGGATATAAGTCCTCCAAGTGAAGAAGGTGTAGTTGAATCTCATTATCCATGGTAGTATGTTGTATTATCTTGCCATAAACAATAAATAAGTGAATGCTGAACTACTTACTGCCCCTAGTGGAAACACAGGATTAGTTTTCTAGGAGTCTCTAGTCATGTTTTGATTAATCAATGAATATGTAACCTTTTTAAAATGTGTGTTTGTGCTTGGAAGAATATCATAGTCTTCTTGTAGTTATGAATATTAGACAACCCATTATAACTAACTATTCTTGGAGGTCATTTCAACCAGTGAAATAACAAAAATATGCAAATTTGAAAAACGACACTAAGTATATTTCAAACAAAGGAAAACACTTGTTTGCAGTATAAGAGCTGAAACAAGAGGACAAGATATTGCTTTGTTATAACTCAACTGAGAATAAGTGTGTAGGATGAAAATAAAAATATTTGCTGCTCATGCCCATCTATGACAACAAAATCCTACAAGGATTCACTTTGACATTAGAAATAATTTTAATGAGTAGGTGAATTCATAAAAATACAACCCACCAATATTGAAGGTTAACTGTATGCAAGACTAGAGTCCAAATAAGTCTGAGAAGAAGGTATATCTTTGGGAGCCATCACAAAAATACTGTTATTTCTAATTCTAGCAATGGGGATCATTTAGAAAAATGAGAGAAGTAGGACCAATACAAGATTCAGAGGGACTCTAGTATTTAGCCTCATGAAAGCCAAAATTTAGAGATAGGTCTCAAAAAAGAAGAGAGATCCATCAAAGAACATGAAGATGGAGGCAGGGAAAAGGAGAATGTGGTGCGATAACACCTGAGTGAAGATGGCATGTACAATGGAGAGCAACTACTGGGTTGAGTGATGATAAGGCTAAGCTATAGATAAAGAAGTGAACATTTGGACTAATCAGTGAAATGTTAAGTGGAAGACAGATTGCAGAAGAGTGTACCTATAAGTATCAATAGCAACATCAACAAATTTTGTACAAGGAAGAGTAGAAAATGGCATCTGAAGAGTGATGAGCAACAATGGATTAAAAAAAAAAAAAGAAAAAGAAAAACCTAGAAGTATAGCCTTGGCTGGTGTGGCCCTGTGTCATTGATTGAGTGCCAGCCTGAGAACCAAAGTGTTGCCAGTTGATTCCCAGCCAGGACACGTGCCTGAGTTGCAGCTGGGTCCCCAGTGGGGGGGCATTCAAGAGGCAAGCACACATTGATGTTTCTTTCCTTAACTTTCTCCCTCCTTTCTTTTCTCTCTAAAAATAAATAAAATATTAAAAAAATACTAGGAGTATAAACATGTCTCCAAAAGACCAACAGAAAACCTTTCAGAACAGAAAACCTAAATTTATTAGACTTAACAACAATAAGGGAGAATATTATGTGGCAGTCATAATTTTTCAGGTGTTATTCAGAGGAAGATATTTATGGGGTTAAGATCCAGGCTTGGTGAGTTAAGACAGTTTTTATCAGGTAAAGTTGTCTGGAATTGAACAGAGTTTATAACAAAAAACTTTGCAGGGGTGAGTACCCTCAGGCAATTATCTGAAAGAAGGCTTAATAAACAAGTTGTTAGTCTTGATAAAGTAAACTATTTCAATTGTCTCACTGACTTATCTTCTAGAATCAGGTATTTCATGGAGCAAATAGCTAAGCCATTTTTTCTGGTCTCATTTGAATTGGGCACAGGAATAGGAGAATATTCCTAGTTTCAGTATATATGAGTTACTTGAGAAAGTCTCTGTTGTTTAAAAGTACTCCCAAGGTGGGAATAATGAAAGTAAAAAATGAGATGATGACAGCTAAGAGTCCTTGGGAAAGTGAGACTTCAGGATCTATATTCAGAATACAAGCAGAAGCTCTGACATGAAAAGAGGAGGAGCTCTTACATTCAAAGAGGAAGGCAGAGTAAGAGGAAGGATGTAGGTTTAGTAGACTTTAGCTCTTTCATTTCTCCTGATGTTTCAGAGAAATGAGGAAAAAATTCAGTTGGAAAAGACAATCAAAGGCAATTCTATCCTTAGGAAGAATGCTCTTAAATAGTGAGCTGAAAAACCAAATTAATTTATTTTTCTACTCTTTTTCTGTTCTACTTTACTTTCAACCATCCTCTGCCTTTACTTACTCCACAAAGTTATCTGAAAAGATCAAAAGAAATAGCGCACAAAGGAATGTCATATACAAGGCTTCACATGTAACAGGTGCTCATTAAAAAGTTAGCTTTTATTTATTATTAATTTTACTTGTTTTCGAACATGATGTGCCTCCGTCTTCCCATTCTTTATTTTCTGGTTTCCCTCAGTAACAGGAATGTCTGTCCAGATCTTTGGAGAGGTGGGGAGAAACCCCAATCCAGCATGAGAGGCTGCATTTCCCAGGAGTAAAAAGGTGCCTCAGAGGAAGCTACTGCCTCAGGCCACAGTAAATAAGTTAGTACTGTAAGTGTGTGTTTCCTTGGCAACTGAGCAGTGCCATACACAGCAGGTACAGATAGGCAGTGGAGGAGCAAGAGATTGCACTCCCTGGAAGAACCCCTGAGTGGTTGCTAAGTGTCAAACGCAGCCCAGGATCAAATCCAGAGCTAGGGCTTACTTCCAAACCCCCCAGGAACAGTAAACAAATAACACAACTCATAACACCACTTGTACAGAATCTGTGAGCGCTATGGGAGCTAAAAAAAATCTTCACAACACATGTGTAAAACCTTCCTACCCCCTTCTGGATCATGGTGGCCAAAAGAGGGGCAAAGACACTATGTAGGATCCTGTAAATGGTAGACATGGACCTGGAGTTAGCTGGGCATTTGAACCGTCCCACAGTGCACAGGATTTAGGAGAGAATGATTTAAAATAGTGGGAGCACAGAAGATCCCCTCTCTTCCTCTCCCTTCATCCTGGCTGGGGTGGGGTGAAGAGCATTGGCAGGACCAATGGATGCCAGAACCCACTCAGTTGCCCTTTTTGCATTCCCTTTAATTTCATGGTCAAAAGCCAGCCTGTGGAGGCTCAGTCCTGTGCACAGAATACATGCCCCACCAATGCTGGGCCCATGGGACACTGGGAAACACTTCCAGCTCTTGCCTAAGTCTGTTCACATGGTCTGGAGCAGGCTCTTGCAGGCATGCACCTTGCCAGCACTTAGCTTGGGCAAGAGACTGCTGCCCCATGACACAAGGCATGTGTCCCAGATTGCTTTCCTCCTCTTGCCCTGAGAGCAGAGCCTAGATGTGTGGGCTGGGAATGTTCCTGGGCCCCAAGGACAAGCAGCCCTGGACTCCAGAGTCCCAGTGCACTGGGCTCCTTGCTCAATCAGATGCAGTGGCTTGGCAGTGTGCCCCAGCCTTGGGTGAAGAAGAAAGCTGTTTTGAGGCAATGGTGACTCAGACCTCATAAGTATACACTAGAGAGAGAGAGAGAGAGAGAGCGTGCACCAGAGTGAGAAGGAGATAGAGAAAGCCCAGAGCTGTAAAGTTGGAGACACATTAATTCCAAATTCCAACAGTCCTGTACACAAAAGGGCAGAAAAGAAAGGAGGTGGCATTTCTGGACATGGACTTGGATTTCAGTATTTCAGGGACCAAGAGGATTTCTGTGTTTTGCACAAGGGAATGTCTTGGAGCAGGGGAGACCCAAGCTTCCCCATGTTGGGCACCCTGTTAATAAAATCCATTTTCTTTCCCCACTAATCTCTGTTTTATTGTTGTGAGTGGTGGCAGGTGGCAGAATCCTATTCTTCTCTATAACACTTCCATCATATAACTTGTCATTTCTTCTCTAAGAAATAAAATATCTCTTCCACAGTCTAGCCCTGCCTGATACTAGGATCTTAATATTTATAAAATCCACAAAGACAGTCAACATGTCAGAATATTTAAAATTCTTCTTTTTGGAATCTGTGCTACTGTGTTCTATCTGTTTAACAGTATCCTTCACTTCCCACTGCCTCCCTACAAGTTAGGTAAAAGAAGGGGACACAGGCTTCCATGCAGTGTGTTGTGTATCAGACTCCCTAAATACAGCTCACTTCCCCACCCACCACTTTATCCAAAGACACTACACCCCTCCAAATACCCATTCTAAAATTTAGATTACCCCAGCACATTATTTTCCAGACATTTCTGACCAAGTCACCTGTAAAATATTATTAATAACTACAAAATATGGCTTAGTCTTAAGTTGGAATAAAAAACTTCTTAAATATTAATCATTTATTTTAACATAGTTTTGCAAAGATATTACAAAGTAAAAAAATCAGGGCAAAGGAAATTTGAAAATATTTGGAAGATCATTTCAAGATTGAGATACCTGCATCAGCCAAACTAAGTATTGCACCTCAGCCTGAATCCCAGCTCTGCCTTTCACCAGCTGTATAATATTAGAGAAGTGAGTCATAGTTCATAAATTGTTTCTCATTGAAATTTGAAATATAAAGTTATTCTACCTAAGGATATTTTTGAGTTTTAGGGAAATCAGGAATATATGTGAAAGTGCTTTTGAATCAGTAATGTTAATAAAATGTATGTTTTTGTCAACTGCAAGAAACATAACTTACTTTCTAATATAACATTTTTAAATTTTATTTATGTTTATTTTATTGCATTTGTTTCCCTTTCCATTTAGTCTCACTATACACTCTTCTGTTTCCTCCCACTTATCTCCACCTGCAATCACCACATTGTTGTCCATGTCCATGAGTTCTTTTTCTTTTATTTCATTTTTCTCTCAATCCATTTACCTCCAAACTGCTTCCTAGAGCTGTCAGCCTGCTATCTTTATGTCTATATTTTGCTTGTTAGTTAAGTTTGTTCATGAGATTCTGCATGTGAGTAATATCATACAGTACTTGTCTTTCTCTGACTTGCTTATTTCACTTAGTATAATGTTTTCCAGGTTCATCCATGCTGTCAGAAAAGGTAAAATTGTCTTTATTTTTTATGACTGTGTAGTATCCCATTGTGTAAATGTACCAAAGCTGTTTTATTCCCTCATCTACTGATGGGCACTTGGGCTGCTCCAAATATTGGCTATTGCAAGTAACACTGCAATGATGATTGGGATTCATATGTTCTGTTGAATTTGTGTTTTTGTTTTTTTCAGATAAATTCGCAGAAGTGGAATCACTGGGTCATAAAGCAGTTCCGTATTTAATTTTTGAAAATAAGAAGTTTTTTTTGTTTGTTTTTGTCTCTTTAAATTTTTGAAGAGCAAAAGAAACTAACAACAAAGTGAAAAGACAACTCACTGAATGGTAGAACATATTCTCAAGTGTATCTGACAAGGGGTTAATGTCCAAAATTTAAAAATAACATAAAAATCAACACACACACATAAAAAAATATTAAAAATGGGCAAAAAACCTGAGTAGACACTTCTCCAAAGAGGACATGCAGATGGCCAACTGATGTTCACCCAATGCAGAGAGATGTGGTCAGATCACTGGAGAGGAGTGAGAGAGGAGCTAGTAGGAAGAGGTTGTTTAGGTAATGGTAAACAACCTAGTACAGAGCATGATGGATCTCCCTACCATCAGGTGGACCCATACCAGGGGAAGGTGCAGATCTGCCAGTCTGAGACAGGATTGTCTGATAAGTTGGATGCCTGTGGAGGGCGTGGAATCATTGACCAGAAGATTGAAACAAAAGGAGGGAGGAGACTCCCTCTGTTTCTTTTCCCCAGGGATGGATGGATGATTTTTCTACAGCTGTCTGTTCCCCAATCAATGGTATTTTAAATTGGAAAGGGAACTGCAGACACAGACTAGGACTGATCTGGTCTGGCATGGGGTGGCAGGGTTATTTTTCTTTGGGAGTTCTAGAGGGGAAAGACTCTGAGACAGAAACCTGTCATTCTTCCAAAATTGTGTAGATTCTGTATCTTCTGTTATTTTAGTTTGTAAACTAATCTTATAGAAATAAGATAATTAAAAACTAACAGGAGAAATGATAGAGGAACTCAAGAGTCAAAGATTTTAGCCTTAGTTGATAAGGCTTAATTGACTACTTCATGTGGAAAACCATTATTACAAAATTGTATAGCTTTTGAATAAAGATTCCTTCCCTTTTTCATCAAACCTCTCCCTCCAGAATTTTGCCTAGGATGTGGCAATGGGCAGCAGAACCCCAATTGTTATTTAGTAACACAATGTCACTAGTCATCAAAGAAATGTAAATTAAAACTTCAATGAGACATCAGCTCATGTTAGAGAAACTCATGAGTTAAAGATTTTAGCTTTAGGTATAGTTGATAGGCTTAAGTGTTAAATGCATGTGGAAAGCTGTTGTTCTGGGGAAGTGCCATACATGACCTATGTGACATGACCTTAGAACAACAAAATATTGAACCTTTGTGCCCCAGGCGTCTGCAAGCAATCAAGATGGTATCTGAATCACTGTGTTTCAGCGAGGAAATGTCCATGATGCAGATAAGGAATTGTTGATCAGCAAACAAAGAAATACTAGAGTAATTGCCATCAGACTGCAACTCTTATCTTTTTTGAATAGCTTATATACCCTTTGCTTCTCTTTATAAAAAGGTAAGCTTGAGATGAAATGTTAAGATGGTTTTTAGGGTACAAAACCTGCTGTGATTCAATTTTTTTCTCTATTTATTGGCTCTGATAGTGACAACATGAATGCCAATTTTTGACAGCATGAATGGTAATTTTTCTGGTTTCACTTACACCTGACAGATTGGCTATCATCAATAAATCAACAAAAGTGTTGGTGAGGATGTGAAGAATGGAGAACCCTTTTGTACTGTGAGTGGGAATGAAGATCAGTGCATCCACTGCGGAAAGAAGTACATAGTCTCAAAAATAATTTAACACTTTTTTAATCCTAATAGTTGCTATGACTGAGATAACATAGATGCAATACAGAAAAAACATTGACTTGAAAATGGAACCTTGAATTTTAATTTCATATTGTCATTTTGCTAGTTGTAGACTTTTGCAGAGTTACTAAGCCTCACTGAGATTCTCAACATAAAATGAGGATAAAATCATTTATTATTGAAATATGTTTTTATGGTTTAGTTATAATTTGTAGCTATGAAATATGCTACCAGCAAAGAAACAATTAGTTTTAATTTGGTTTAAAAAATCGCCACTATCACTAAGAAGAAGGTGATGATCTCTTCAATTTTCATAGCTTTGTGAGATATTATTGAAAAATACACAACAAATGTTGATAAGTTTTGATGGAAGATTTTCTTTGTAGAAAATCAACACTCATGTGGTGGTTCTTGTTATTCTATCACACTTAACATATATTTTTGACAATGGATATGTTCCACATTATTTGTTATCTATTATCTAAATACCTTCATTATTGTTCAGGAAGATAACTTCATACTTTTAAGTGATATCCATCATGCCAGCTGTTTCTCCCCAATAATTTAAAAGGTAGCTTTTATTAACACATTTAAAAAATAATGGCTGGTTATTTGTATATATTAAGACTTACTTTGGTTGGAAATAAAAGAAAGGCTTACCGTGTTTTAAATAATTAAGCAATTTATTCTTTTCAGGTAATATGAAGTCTAGAGGTGGGCAGTTATCACTTCATTTGCATCTCTATCCTGGTGGTGTTTCTATCACATCCTCAGCATGTATTTCTTAGTCACCAGCTTATGATTGCAAGATAGCTGCTAGACCTCAAAATTTTCCTTTAGTACATGAAGAAGGAATGAAAGAAAGGTGAAAGTCATATGCCATGATTGCTGCATCTGGTGACAAAGTATCTTATAGGAAAGGAATCCATGGAATACAAACAAATAGACAGTGTTTTTAAATAACTAATTTTATAGTTTTTTAAAGATTTTATTTATTAATTTTTAGAGAGGGGGAAGGGAGCGAGAAAGGCAGGGAAAGAAATATTAATGTTCAAGTGATACATTGATCAGTTGTCTCTCGCAAGTCCCCAGCTGGGGACCTGGTCTGCAACCCAGAAATGTGTTCTGAGTGGATTTCAAACCAGCAACTTTTCAGTTTGCAGGCTGGAACTCAATTCACTGAGGCACACCAGACAGGGCAAAATAACTAATGTTTAAAATATCAGACTTACAGAAAACTGTGAAGGTAGTATGGAAACTTCCCAAATATTGCAGTCCTTGATTCTGAATTATTACTCTCTTACATTTATTAGATTAATGAACAATAACTGATACATTATATTTAAGTAAAATCCATACTGTATTCATATTTCCTTTGATTTATTCTATCTTTTTTTCCTGTCTACAATCTCATCAAGGATACCACATTATATTTTGTTGCCATAACTCCCCAGAGTTTTCTTGACTTGGACAGTGTGTTATAATTCCCTTCTTTTGGATGACTTCATAGTGTTGGGTGTCTTTATCAGTTTTTTCTTTAGGATGTCACTCTGTCAATGTTTTGCTGGCTTTCGTTTTGATTTGTTTATTTTTTAATTATTAGACTAGAGTTTTGGTCTTTGTCAAGAAGACTGCAAAAGTGAAGTGCCATTCTCACTGCATCTTATCAAGGATATATGATATCACTGTGGATACTGAACTTGATCACCTGGCTAAAGTAGTATTTATCAGTTCCTTGTTTGTCAGGTATGTTCCACCTATTTGAGGGCCAGATCTTTACATGGATTATTTGAAATTCTTCTGAAAGGGAATTATCTCCACATTTATGTATTCATCCAATCATTTATTTATATCAGTATGGGCTCATGAGTATTTATTTTGTATTTCAGGTTATAATCCAATATTACCTAATTTTATTTATTTTTTCCATGAAAAGCTGAAAATAATTTTAATATACAATCCTTGGTAATATATAGAAACAGATAAGAATTGCTAAAGTTTTAGAATATTTGAACAACATGACTAATAATTTTGTATAATTCACGTAAGTAGTACTTGGCACCTAACAATGAGAAAATACACATTATTTTAAAGGGTGCATAGAACATGTACCAAAACTGCCATACAGAATAAGTGAAAAAACAAACTTCAACAATTTCAAGAAACTGAAATAATCCAGTGTATGTTTCCTAATCAGAGTGTGAAATTAATCAGAGCATGAAATTAATCTAGCATTACAAAATTATTGACCATTAGTTAAATTAAGCAAGACCTTTCTCAATAAACAATTTTTTACAAAAGAAATTACAAGGCTCCTGTTCAACATGGCAATATAAGTAAACGTGGTGTAACTCCTCATACAACCACATCAAAATTACAACTAAACTACAGAAAAACCATCACTTAGAACCGCCAGAAATCCAGTTGGATGGAATAAATTGGGAGGGATATCTCAGAAGTGAGGTGTCCCAGAATCACACAAGAAACCCTAGCCCAGGGTTCCAGTGCCAGAAAGATAATTCCCCCTAACTTCTGTTTGTAAAAACCAGGAGAGATTGAGACTATGGAAGACAGAAACTGCTGAACTCCTTGGCATTTCCTCTAAAAAAGGACTTGCACAGACTTAGACTCACTCACTCTGAGCTCCAGTGCAGGGGCAGCAGCTTGAAAGACACCAGAAACATAGGGGAGGAACTGAAGTGTCTGGCATCAGGGCAAGAGCTGGGGAGTAGATTTCTCCCAGACAGAAATGATGTCAGAAGCCATTGTTCCTTTGTTCCTTTTCTGAGCCCTTCCTCCACAAAGCTGACAGGCAGGCTCCACATTAGACTCCAACCACCTGGCTCATACTGTTTGCCCCACCCTGATGATCCCCTGAGGCCCTGGGGCCCACTTAATTTTTGAGCCCAGCCAAGCTGTTTCCAGTGGCTTTTCCATACAAATGGCTTCTTGGCTCATGCTTCAGGTTTTCCTAAATTTTTAAAAATAAGCAACATCAGCCCTCTCACTAAGTGGCCCCAGGCCCAGCATTAGCAGCATCCAGCCTTCATTTATAGCCTGGTCTTGCCTGAGTACCTCCAAGCTCAGTGCAAGTAGCAGTCATCTGTCAATCACATTGTAGCATATGCTATGTCACTCCAGAAATAATACAGGTTGTGACTGACTTTGGATGTGCCAACAGCAATCAAGTTTCAACTCAAGAGGACGGTGTACAGAGCACTCATGTAGGTGCTCCTCAAGTACCCAGTTTGGGTGATAAAGGAGGCTATGCTATTGGATCCTATAGGACACCTACTATATTATGCCACTTTATATAGCTTTGGAAATATAATACTTCTGCCTAATACACAGAAACAAACACAGGGAGGCTGCCAAAATTAAAAGACAAGTAAACATGGTCCAAATGAAAGAACAGAACAAAACTTCAGGAGAAGGACTAAGCAAAATGGAGATAAGTAATCTACTAGATGCAGAGTTCACAACACTGGTTATAGGCCTGGCTGATGTGGCTCAGGGGGTTGAATGCCAACATATGGACCAAGGTGTCACTGATTCAGTTCCTAATCAGGGCATATGCATGAGTTTCAGGGCAGGTTTCCAGTAGGTGTGAGAGAGGCAGCCACACATCAGTGTTTCTCTCCCTCTCTTTCTCCCTCTTTTCCCTTCTGTCTAAAAATAAATAAATAAAATCATTATATATATATATATATATATATATATATATATATATATATATATATATTCACTGGTTGTAAGAATGGCCACAGAACTTAGTGAGAACCTCAACAGCATAAAAAATATCCAGTCAGAAATGAAGGATACACTAATTGAAATAAGGAACAATTTACAGAGAATCAATAGAGTGGGTCACCTGAGAATCAATTCAGTGATTTGGAATATAAGAAAGTAAAAAACACCCAATCAGAATAGCAAAAAGAACAAAATAAAAAAAAATAAAAACTCTTCATAGTGTAAGGAGACTTTGAGACAACATACCAACATTTGCATCATGGGGATGCCAGATGGAAAGAGAGAGAGAAAGAAATTGAAAAATTATTTGAAAAAAATAATAATGGCAGAAAACTTCTCTACCTTGGTGAAGAAAATGAATTCAAGTCCAGGAAGCACAGAGTCCCAAAGAAGATGAACTGAAAGAGGCCCACACCAAAACACAACATAATTAAAATGCTAAAGGCTAGACTCAAAAAGAGACTCTTAAAGGCAGCAAGAGATGACAGTTAGTTACTACATGGGAGCTTCCATAAGACTGTCAACTGTTTTTTCTAAAGAAACTTTGCAGGCCAAAAGGAAATTGCAAGAAATACTCAAAGTGATGAAAAGTAGGGACCTACAACCAAGATTACTCTACCCTGCAAAGCTATCATTTAGAATCAAAGGACAGATAAAAGAGCTTCCCAGACAAGAAAAATCTAAAGGAGTTTGTCACTGACAAGCTAGCATTATATGAAATATTGCTGGATATTCTTTAAGAAGAAGATAAAAAATACTAACAATAAAATGGCAATAAATACATATATATCAACAACTGAACCTAAAACAAAACAAAATAAACAAACAAAAACAACACAAACAGACTCATCAAAACAAAAGGACATTTTGATGGTTGCTAGATTGGAGGGAGATTTGTGGGATGTGCAAAAAATGTGAAGGGGTTAAGAAGTACAAATTGGTTGTTATAGAATAGTCACAGGGATATGAAGTATGACATGGGGAATACAGTAGCAAAAGAACATAACATACAGGACTTAAGGACATGGACAAAAATGCAGAGAATGCCTGAAAGATTGGGAGGGCTAGGGGGGAAGTGCCAAAGGGGAAAATTTGGGACAATCTAATAGCATTAACAATAAAATATAACTTAAATTTAAAAAATTACCCAGTCCTTAAATGTGAACAGTGCCCAATGATTGTCTTCCAAACAGTTAAATCTGAAAAGAATAGAGAGAGTGACTTTACAGTGGAAAAAAACAGACAAACACTACTTCAGCCAGTTGATCACTATTAATGTCAACTGTCATAAATCATGTTGATAGCACATAACCCTGATATAATATTATGGAATTTCACTTTAGTTCTGAGATCTTCCTCACCAAAATACATTACCCTATTTTAAGTATGAGTAAAGCATCAAAAATTCCAATAGAAGGCCATCTTACAGCATGACCATCTGTGACTATCAAAATTATCAAGGTTATCCAGAATAGGAAAGTCTGAAGAACTATCTCAGCCAAGAGAAATCTAAGGAGACATGATGACTGAATGTCATATGGTATCTTAGATGAGATCTTGGAACAGTAAAAGATTAGCCTAATAATGATGTATCTATATTATAATATTAATTATATATAATATACTGTAGTCATATAAGATAATAATAGGTCATTAGGGATGTGTGTGTGTGTGTGTGTATGTGTGTGTGTTTGTGTGAATTGGGGGAGGGAGAAAATATAAGAACTCTCCTTTCTATCTACTCAACATTTTGTAAATGTAAAATAATTCCAAAATGTTAAGTATATTATAAAGTTATTGTCAGCAAATATTTTAACTAAATAAAATTGAACTAAAATATATGCAAATTAATAGAATGAATATAAAAGCAGGTCAAGAAAATGTCTAGTGTTAACTCTGCAAATAATGCTAAAAATTAACTGAGAGTATTCATCTGAAGATAATATAAATCAAAATAAATCTTATAAAGTAGAAGAATGTAAGTAACCAAATAGAAATAAATATAATTTTTAGTACTCACTTAAAAGTTAAAGCCACAACCTCAATCAAGTCCTCTGAAAAGATTAATGAAAAGTATAAGGTAAGTATGATGAGGAAAAAAGACAGAATTTACAAATCATTAATACCAAGCAAAAAATGGAATATCACTACAAACACTAGAGACTATAAACATGATTTTTTTCAAAAATATTTTACAATAAAATTGAAATTAGATATATATGAATATATTTCCTTGAAAAAATCAGGTACCAAACACAATAAAAGAGGAAGGAAAAATGATCAAGTATGGCTAAAGAAACTGAATTTGAAATAAAATAATAAATTACTTAAGAAAAATCCTCTGCCAGAATAGTTAGGGGAGAATGAATACGAAGTTTGCACAAACTTTTTTAAAAAGCCCTTACCAACTTTATACATATATAAAATATATATAATATATTTATTATATATATGACAAATTTCTAAGTATGCCCACCTTCCTGAAGACTTCATGTCCCTTATAACAAAACTTGTGAAATTGATGAGATATCACTCAGTTGAAATATATGACAAAATATATCTAAGAAATGAGAGAACATCTGAATAAAACAAATCCAATCACATATGTTCTTAAACGAACAGATCCTTCTCAGGCTGATGGCAAAAGGCAAAGGCAGAAATGGAAGTCTGAGAGATGGGAAATGTGAGAACAGCTAAAATACTATTGCTGTTGTGAAGATGATGAGGACAGTAAGAGAAAGGTTGGGAGCAGGAAGTCATAAAGTTCTGAAGGAGACCCCTGGCTGACAGGACAGAATCAGGACCTGAACTCTGCAACACTCAACAGCCAAAATGAGCTAAAAAGTTGATTCCTTCCCAGAGTCTCCAGAAAAGAACACAGTCCTGTCAACACCATGAGATCTTAGGCAGAGATTTCTGTTATGTTGTGTTCAGATCTTTTACCCCAGGTAAACAATACCCCAGTATTGGTATAAAGGATGAAAAATGTGGTAATTTATTATGCAGAAGTAGATAATTAATACCTTGTCCAACTTATTTATTCAGTCCCGAATAATCTTGATTCAACAAACTGGTAAAGCCTTTACAAAAAATGAAAAAAAAAAAAAAAAAAAAAAACCCTTATTTTTATGACTAAGAAGCAAAAACCTAAAGCAAAATACTATCAGATAAATTTCAGATGTACTGAAAATAATCATATATCATGACTAAACTGGGTTTATTCTAAAAATATACGATGGTGTGCCATTAAATAATCAATAAAAAGAATTCAATATGTAATCATAATACAGAACAAAACCAAGTAATGATTCTGATATATGCACGTTATCATATTTTCTATGCAATATTCAGTGGTCCCCAACCTTTTTGCCACCAGGGACCAGTTTCATGGGAGACAATTTTTCTCCCATGAAAAGTTGTCAGGGGGTGGTGTTCAAGATGATTCAAGCACATTGCATTCAAGCTACTCTCCCTACGTGTGGCCTGATTCATAACAGGCCCACACTGGTACAAGTCCATGACCAGGAGGTTGGGGACCCTGGTAATATCTTGTTGAAAGTCCTACCTAATACAATAAGCCATATTATAATAAAATAAATAACAGTATAAGGATTGGAAATAAAGCATTCATGAGTGACATTTGTGTATGTATAAAATTGAAAATAAAGCTACACTTAGGCTATAAAATTAATAAATAAATTTAGCAAGCTTGCTGCACTTAAAATTTTACAATGCAAAACAATTATTTTTATTAAAACCAACCAAAAAATAATAGCAAATTAAAATTAAAATAAGAGCATTTACAATAAGATTCAAGACTGTTAAATATCAAGGAATCGATCTAAAAGAAGTGTAAATATCCTCAATACAGATTTAAGAAGATTATTGATATAATTTTAAAATACATAAAAATTGTACTTTGTTAATGTATTTGAAGATTAAACATTGTAACAGAGCCAAGTTTATAATTAACTACATATTAAAACCATCCCAATCAAAAAATTAGCTGATATGTGTGTATAAATTAATGAGATAAACCAAATACTCAAAACATTTTTTGTAATCAAGTAAGATTAGCTGACTTTCACTTCATAAATAAAAATATTACAAAGCTATTGTAATTAACAACAGACTGTATTGGTAAAAATTTAAAGGACACTGGTCTTAAAAAACACACATATATGGCTACTTGATTTACATATTTGTTATTGCGTTAGGAGGGAAATGACATGCTTTTCAATAAATGGTGCTGAATTTTTAAATGTTTTTTCACTTTTTATATAATTATTTTAAGTTTTTAAATTATTGTTCACGTACAGCTGTCTCCATTTTCCCCCCACAAATTCCCCCTGCCCCACCCATTCCCACCTCCCACACTTGATCCTACCCCCTTTGGCTTTATCCATGTGTCCTTTATGCATGTTCCTTGATGGCTCTTTCCACATTCTTTAAAATATTTTATAGAAAAAAGTATTAATCTCTATTTTTTATACAATCCTCCAAAATAAATATTAAATGGATATATTAATGTAAAATTTTCAAAAATAACTTTTCTACAGGATAACAGAAGCTTATCTCCATCGCTTAAAGATAAAACTTTATAAACAGATAAAAAATGTTCACATCAGGTGGTAGGTTGAAGCCCAGTGCCCTGTGTGCACATCTGGAGAACAGTAGCACCAGTCAGATGACAGCAGACCCTCCTGTGCCCTCCGAAGATTCAGGGCCTAGCTCCATTCTCACATCCTTCATTACCCACTCAGCTCCCTGTCCTAGGTGGGAAGGTGGGCTTTTAGGATTGAGTGGCAAGAATTTAGGGTGCTGAGTGTTCAGGTTGGAGAAGCCAATGGCTTGATAGTAGTGGTAACAAGGGTTGCAACATCCTGACAGTGGAGATGAAAAGTTGGATTGAGCTGGGAGATGGGGCACCACACAATATTATACAGATGAAGAGATTAAACCAGGTCATGTTCCAGTCAGCTACAATGACAAGTTCTACAAGGATGTGCTGGAGGCTGGCGAGCTAGTAAAATTTGCCTATTTCAATGATATTTCAGTGGGTATGGTATGCTGTAGGGTGGATCATTCATAGAATCAGAAGAGACTTTACATCATGACACCAGGATGTCTGGCACCATACAGAAGGCTAGGAATAGGAATAGGAATTACAAAGTTAAATCATACTTAAACACCTTTGAAAAGATGACACTTTTGACAGCATCTATATGCATGTCCAGATCAGCAATGAATTGGCAATTGACTGCTACAGGAAATATGGCTTGAAATTCTTGAGTCCAAGAAGAACTACTATGAGAGGATAGAGCCCTAAGAAGTGCATGTGCTGCAAAAAAAAACCCTCAAAATCCCTTCTGACTAGAATGCAGATGTGAAGAAGACAGATAGCTTGAACAAATTACAAATGAACTTTCTCCCATTTACTTGTCATCAAATAAAAAAGAGGCCCATGATTCCCCCCTTTTCTTTGAAAGTATTTTCTACTTCTTATTCTTGTTTTTCCTCCTTTTATTTCCTTCATCTTTTTCTAAAAGTTTTAATATTTTAAAGGACTTTCAAAATTAATCATGTTTGGATTGCTTTAGTTCTCTTGTTTTCAGATCTATGTTTAGTTTCAGGGTTAAGATGCATGGTCCAAAAAATTTGGGTGCCAATTTCAATTTATTTCTGGATTTTTTTATGTTCTGCTTTCACACTGAAATGAATAACCTACAAACTGTTGTGTATTTCACAATACAAAAAGAAGCAGCATCAATATTTTGTTCTCTAATCATAGACAAGTTTACTATGTTTGTGGTACTTTGGATTTGTCAAGGCACTTTGTGGGGTGCTAATTCCTAGATATTGCCTTCAACTCCATCTTTGGTCTTCCTATGTACTATTTCAGGAGTTGGATCATTGTTTTCCTTGTAAGAAATACCAAGCTTAGTTTCTTAAGCAATTGTTTCTTACTTCTTCCCTGGTGGCAAGAAAGTGTGGGATAGTTTGAGAAAGTAGTAGTGGATATAGGTCTTAGTATTTGAGTCAAACTGCTTTTCACTAGTGAGTTGTATGGTTGTTAGCAGGTTTATTTTTATTGCTGTTGATTGGTTTTACTGGCATTAACTTTTAGACTGTGAGCTGGTGAGATTAATTATTTTCAATACCCTAGTTAAAGATACTGACCTTTAAGTGACCTAAAAAGGTTTGTTGTAACATGCTTTTATTTTCTCCTGTCCTTTTTCTTTAGTAAACCCACAATTGTTAGTCTAACTTAAAAATGGAGTCAATGTCCTTATAGATCAATATCTTTAAAGAATTCTAACGCAGGTGTTTTTTCTTGGACATGTTAAAATATACTTATGCCCTAGCAGTGTGGCTCAGTGGATTGAGTGCTGGACTGTAAACCAAAGGGTTACTGGTTCAATTCTTAATCCAGGAACATGACTGTTTCCCAGGAGGGAGTGCTCAAAGTCAACAACACATTCATGTTTCTCCCTCTTTTACTCCCTTCTTTCCCCTTTCTAAAAAGAAAATAAATAAAAATTTAAAAAGTATATATATATATATTTCTAAAATGCATAAAAATTGTGTTTTAAAGGGAAAGTACTTATTTATTACATGAAGTTTCTAATTGCTTCATATTCTTACCAAAATTGGATATTGTTTGTTTTCCTTTTAAAACCATAATACGTGAGATCCAAGATTGTGGTGAGTAAGTGGAAACTACACTAACCTCCTCCCAGGACCAATTTAGGATTAAAACTAAATTGTAGATGAAGCACAATTTATAACCAACTGAACACTAGTTGGAGAGAAGCTTTATAACAATGGACAGACAGAAGAAAACATTAAGAAATAAAAGACATTTTTGTACACCAACAATGAAATATCAGAAACTGAAATCATGAAAAAAAACCCAATTGCTATAACAACAAGAAAATATAAAGTACCTGGGAATAAACCTAATCATGGAGGTAAAACACCTGTACTCAGAAAACTACACAGCACTGAAGAAAGAAATTAAGGAAGATACAAAGAAATGGAAACATGTACCATGCTCATGAATTGGAAGAATTATCTTCATCAAAATGCCTTTTGATTACTGCTTCAATTTTGCCCTCTATTATTGGTCTGTTCAGGTTTTCCACTTCTTCTTCATTCAGTTTTGGAAGATTGCATTTTTCTAGAAATTTGTCCATTTCACCTAGGTTTTCAAATTTCTTGGCATACAGTTCTTTGTAGTAATTTCTTACAATTCTTTGTATTTCTGTGGTATCAGTTATAATCTCTCCTCTTTCATTTCTGTTTGTGTTTATTTGGATTTTCTCTCTCTCTCTCTTTTTTTTTTTTCTTGATTAGTCTGCTTAAAGTCTTGTCCATTTTGTTTATCTTTTCAAAGAACCAGCTTCTGGATTCATTGATCCTTAGAATTGTGTTTTTAGCCTCTGTGTCATTTAATTCTTCTCTGATCTTGGCTATTTCCTTCCTTCTACTTGATCTGGGATGTCTTTTTTGTTTTTCTTCCAGTTCTTACAGGTGAAGGGTTAGTTTGTCTACTTGAAATGTTTCTATGTTTTTTAGATAGGCCTGTATCACTATGAACTTCCCTCTCAAAACTGTCTTTGCTCTTTTCCATAGGTTTTGGGTTGTTGTGAATGCATTTTCATTTGTTTCCAGAATCTTTTAATTTCTTCCTTAATCTCATTCTTGACCCATTCATTGTATAATAGCATGCTATTCAATTTTCATGAGTTTGAGTGTTTTTGAGTTTTTTCCTGAGTTTACTTTCTAGTTTCAGTCCCTTGTGGTCAGAGAAAATGCTTGTTATGATTTCAGTTTTCTTAAATTTGTTGAGGCTTATTTTGTATATAATCTGTGGACTACCCTTAAAAGTATTCCATGTGCATTTTTAAAGAATGTGTTTTGCTTCTGTTTGTGAAAGACTCTCTCTCTATATATAAGTTAAGTCCATTTCATCTAGGGCATTGGTCAATGCTACAATATCTTTGTTTATATTTTGTTTGGAAGATCTGTGTATTTTTCACAGTGGGGTGTTGAAATCCCCTACTATAATTGTGTTGCTATCAATATCTTTCTTGAAGTCCTCCAAGATTTTCTTTCCATAATACGTCCTCCTATGTTGGGTGCATATATATTTACAATGTTTATGTCTTCTTGATGGATTCTTCCCTTGAGTGTTATGAAGTGACCTTCTGGGTCTCTCTTTATGGCTCTTTTTTGGAACTCTATCTTGCCTGACATGAGTATTGCTACCCCGTTTTTTTGTGTTGTTTTTTTTCCAGTCCATTTGCTTGGAATATTTGTTTCCATCCCCTCACTTTCAGTTTGTGTAGGTCTTTCACTCTGAGGTGGGTATCTTTTAAGCAGCATATTTGTGGGTCATTCTTTGTTATCCATTCAGCTATCCTATGTCTTTTAATTGGAGCATTTAATGCACTTACATTTATGGTTATAATTGATAGGTACGTATTCAGTGCCATTTTTTACCATGTTCCTCTCTTTCTCTCACTCTTTTCCTCCCTTTTCTGAAGGTACTCCCTTAAAAAAAAAAGGTAGTCCCTTTAGCATCTCTTGCAGAGCTGGTTTGGTGGAGGTGTATTCTTCAAGGATTCTTTTATCTAGGAAGCTCCTTGTATGGCCTTCCATTGTAATTGAGAGCCTTGCTGACTAGAGTAGTCTTGCCTTCAAGCCTTTGTTTTTCATTTCTTGGAATATTTCTTGCCATTCTCTTCTGGCTTGGAGTGTTTCCATTGAGACAACAGCTGGTAGTGTTATTGGGGCTCCCTTGTATGTTATTTCCTGTTTCTCCCTTGCTGCCTTTAAGATTCTCTTCTTGTCTTGGAATTTTGCCATTTTAATGATGATGTGTGTTGAAGCTGGCCTCTTCAGGTTCTTCTCTATTGGGACTCTCTTTGTTTCCTGGATTTGTATGATTTTTTTCTCTTATCAAATTAGGGAAGTTTTCCATCATTCCTTTTTCAAACAGGTTTTCTATCTTGCTCTTCTTCTTCTCCTTCTGGTATCCCTATTATATGGATATTATTACATTTCATTTTGTCTTGCAGTTCCCTTAACACCTCTTCATTCTTTCTGAGTCTTTTTTTTCCTTTTCTTGCTCTTTCTGGGTGCTTTTATTTTTATTTTTTATTTTTTGTACTTTGTCATCAAGCTCACTGACTCGATCTTCTGCTTCCTCTAGCCTGCTTTTGATTCCTTCTACTCTGGCCTTCAGTTCAGAAATTGTGTTCTTCATTTCTTCTTGGCCCTTATGGATAGTTTCTATTTCCTTTTTCATGTTGATATAGTTTGCAGTGAGTTTATTGTAGTTTCCCTGTAGTTTTTGGTAATTCTCTGTGAGTTTATTGAGCTTCCTGATAACCATTGCTTTGAATTCAATATCTGATAGTTGACTTGTGTCTGTTTCATTTAGCATTCTTTCTGAGGCTTCCTCCTTTCCTTTCATTAGGGATTTGTTTTTATTTCTCTACATTGTTTGTGAGACTCTTCATTTTACCCTCTGCTTCTGAAATTGATCTGTTCTGACTTCCTCAGTTTATGGCATGAACTTCTATGATTGGATACCTGTGAGATTCAGTGGTGCAGTCTCCATGATCTCCTGAACTTGCTGCTCTTGGGCTGTTGTTTATGTTGGCTCTCTGAATGTATTTAGGTTTTGATTGTTTTGGGGTCTTTCTTTGGTGGGTCCTTCCCTCCAGCTGCTTTATCGAGGGTCACTCCACCCACCACATCTTGTATGCTGTTGTGCAGGTGTGGACAGTTTGTGTCAAAGTTGGTTCTTCTGTCTGTCCAAGGTTTTGAGAATTCCCTCTTGCTATTGTTCAATTGTTTGTTCTGGGTAATTTCTCAACTGTTTAGCTATAATGCCAGATTGGTCCTGGGTGGAGGTTAGTGTGGCTTCCACTCACTCCTTCACCATCTTCCTTTATTATCTCTTGGTGGTTCCTTTGTTGGTGGGATCTCATTTCCAGCAGGTATACTGGTGATCACAGCTCCTACCTACTCTTTTATGTGATCAGTTGGTGGGGGAAGGCACAATGGATTAAGCCAGTGGGAGGGTATTCTGTGGGATTTAAAGTACCAACACATAAAGAAGAGAAAGGAGATCCTTTGGACATGTATAGTGTTAACCATAATATTTCACCCACCTAGACACCTTTTAGAAAGGGTGGTAAAAATGATAAGACTCTTATTAGAGAGAGGAAGGATTATGAGTTGAATCCAGAAAACAGTGGGTTTGTGGAAGGTCAGATTATGAAACATACTGAGAGGAAGGTATAGAAAATAGGCATAGTGTATGAGAGAATAGAGTTAACCACAACAGTAATAAAGTTCTGGAAGACAGAAAATCTGGCTAAGATCTGGGAGGGGTGCTGTGTAGTATTTGCAATTGTATGGAGCAGCAATTATTTACAATAATACTGGAACAACAATCATATGATAGAATCTATGTGATCTGAATAACAACAATAGGAAAGTTCCCAACCTACAAGCAGTGTGCTATTGGAACACAAGTGAAGTGAAAGAAGGAAAATTAAAAATACACTATGAAAGACAGAACAAGGAAAACCAGTCAAACAATGCAATTAAAGAAACAAAATGAAGAAAACTAAACAGAAATAAGAGAAAAATACTAATAAAATTGAAGAAGTAAAAATAATGAAAACATAATAATATAAAATAATAATTTGCAAGTTCTTTGGAATGGCAAAGTGAAATGTGTCTGTTTGTCAGTTGTTGGGACAATCCTTATTTGGGTCTTACTCAGTCCTTTCAGAGCTCCAGATCTTATTGTCTCACTTATGGAAAAATGAAAGAAGGAAAAAACAACAACAACAAAAAAACCTGCTGGCTTTCAACAGGCCAAGCAAGTTTTGTTGGTCTTCCAGGCTGTAGCAGGCTGAGGGGGTTGGGTTTCCCTTTTTCCCTTCCTCTGATTTTGTGGGAATGAGGACCAGGTCTGAGTTGCACTCTTCACAGGTGTCCAGCCTCTATCTCATTTCCTCACTTCCTGCTGTGATTCTAGTCCCCCCTCCCCCAAACCCCCCCCCCACCCCTGTGCCAGGCCTATGCCTGCAGTCCATCAATTGTGCTGTCATTATGGTGCACCAGTTAAGGACAACTCACTCACCACCTTCTTGCTTTTTTGCTGTCCTAGGTGCTAGGGACTCTCAAAGTCTCTTCTGGGCAATTTGGCTCCCCTGCCCCCTCCGTGGGTTAAGTGTTTCTGGGGACTGCTGTCTTCCTGAGCCCTGCTGCTGTCCTCTGCAGGGGGTGCCTTTGTCTTCCTCTTAGTGAGTCAGTCCAGCCCCACAGGGCAGGAGCACCAAAGCAGGTTGTAGGTGGTTGCTGCTGGGATCCCAGGTGTGGACAGAAACCCTCTGCCTCCGTGGCTATGGGGAGGGTAGGGGTGTGGCTCTAGTCCTGGTGGCAGGGGTGGGCCTGTGGCTGAGGTGGCTGAGGCTGCACAGTCTGCAGAGGCTGCAAAGGCTGCAAGGCTGCAGCCAGGAGGGGCAGGGGTGGCCTCTGGGGGAGAATTCCCTAAACAGCAACCGAGAACCTTTTTTTTCCCCAGAAAATTCCTCCTGTTCAAGCCTGCTGCTCCAAACAAGCTCCTGGCCCCTCACACAGCCCAACTTTCAAATCAGACTGGAAATTATCTGGGTCAGGGTCTATCACAGCCCAACTCTTCTCACTTCTCCAGGTGTCACCAGCTCTCCAATTTCTCTTGAAATGACCCAGTCAATGTCCACAGTCTCAGCAGATGCTCACTGCCCCTGTGTTTGTCACTTCATCTTTATTCCCCCCAGTGACTTCAAGCATCCAGGTTCATCCTGGTGCTGCCCAAACCTCCCTGTTTGGCAGGGGAGAGAGTTGTTGATGTGGCTCTCTTCCACAAATCCTGCCTTCCACAAAGCCTGGTTGGAGTTACAGCCACCCTGATCCCTGTGCTGGTCCCAGGGACTTTATCATCCCTATGCACTCTCCTTACCATCTCATTTTTCAATGTTCTCTACAGTTTTAACCTCCAATCTTCATATATGCTGGTATACCATTGACTGTTCACTCTGTTCCTTAGAAGATTGGCTAGGTGTTTCCTGTTACACATTTTTTTTTAATTTGGAAAATTAATTAATTTAAAGTGGTGGTGTTTTGCACAAGTCAACATATTAATTGGCTCCTAGTCTTCTATACCTTTGATGTGACTCTAATATTCATGATCACAACTATCACTACTAACAAATTATCTCCAATATTGTTATTTTAAATGTTTATTTAAAGAAAACAAAAATATAGGTACTTTTGAATTGGTGTTTCAGGATTTTTAGGGTATAATCCCAGCATTGGAATCTCTGAGTCAAAAGGCAGTTCTATTTTTAGTTTTCTGAGAAAATTCCAAAAGAACCTATGCACCCTAATGTTCATAGCAGCATTATTGATGATAGCCAATTGGTGGAAACAGCCTAAATGCCCATCAGTAAATGAGTGGATCAAAAAACTGTAGTGTATTTACACAATGGAATACTACACAGCAGAAATAAAGAATGAACCCCTACATTTTGGGATAGGATGGATGGAACTGGAGAACATTATGCTTATTGAAATAAGCCAGGCAGTGAGGGACAAATACCATATGATCTCACCTGTAAATGGAATGTAATCAACAAAACAAACAAGCAAGCAAAATAGAACCAGAAACTTGGAAATAAAGAACAAACTGACAGTGATCAGAGGGGAGGGGAGGTTAATGGGGGAAATAAGGGCAGGGGGTCAAGTCAAAGAACATTTATATAAAGGACTCATGGACAATGATAATTGAGGGGTTTGAATGTGGGAATGGGAGTTGGGCAGGGTGGTGGACAGCAAGGGGGAAAATGGGGACAACTGTAATTAAACAACAACATAAAAATCTTTAAAAAGAGAAAGAACAAAAACAAACAAACAAACAAATGAAAATACCCCTAGATAAATCATTTCTAGAGTCAATTTGGGATTAACTCTGTCTCTTTTTCTACCAGACCATGACCCTTCATCTCTTTTTCATGATATCATAAGGCTATTTCTAGAATGGATGCTTGATAAGGTAGCATGAACATTTAGAAATACATTCCTATCCATCCAATTGACTGGCATCATTCTGCTCCTTATTACTTTTCTTGGCTGGTTTCTTTTTGAGTGAGAAACTTTTCCCTGGATTTGTTAATATTGTATCATTTCAACCCACCATTTACTGATCTATGTGTTTTTATCATGGAATATATGCTTAACAGCAGCAGCAAATCCTAAAATCTTGAGACCCAGCATAAAACAATATGTAATATCTGGTCAGTGCCATGGATCATACTGTTTCTCCCAGAACAAAAAAATTTAGCTACATTTTAAAACTTTAATTAATAAAGATCTATTTTCCACTGTCTGACAAAGACAATGTTGCAATTTCAAGTAACTAAAATAGACTTTGAAGACTTGGATAGTTAACATTGTAAATTTGAGGAGATAAATGAAAGAAAAATATAGATATTTAAATAGGCAACTTTATATTTTGAGGATTAAAGATGTTTGACAGGTGTTATATCTTCTCACAATTTAAGGACCAGTAGACAGAGATTTATAGAGGTTGCAGAAACATTGGAATTTTAATATCATAAAAAGAGTGAGAATGGAAAATCAGTGTATTTTGTATTGGGAACACTCAAGCTCCCCTGCTCTGTGATAGTCCCTCTCCTGGTTCTCAGAGTTCATTTGTACCCTGTAAAGATATCAACTTTTTGTTATTTCCATAATAATGATAAATAAGCTATATCAATTGCACAATAGCTAATTATAAGGATTCTGAGAGGTATGCATTATTGTCCATTTTCAATTATGAGGAGAGAGTGGTATAAAATAGTCAATGGTGTGGCCTAAGGTTAAACAGCTCCTCCTTAGTTCAGCTGATTTGGCCCTCTTACAGTGATTTTTCTCTCAGAGAGAATTGTTTCTCAAATTTTATATTTGACTGTAAACCAAATCTCCAGGTGTGGGGGACCCATTTGTTTTAGTCTGGCAAATGTGACTCAGCTCTGTATGGAAAACCTACAGAAGTGAGGTGGTTGGCAGGAACCAGACCTTCAAACTGAGTTAGAAAATGCATACAGACTGTTATGGCTTGCTCTTGCTAAAACTCCATCACCCTAGTTTAAGACAACAAATATGTATTGTCTATCTTCAAGGTAATTTCCAAAGCCTGTATGAATTCTCCCAAGTACAGAGCTAATTAGCTCATCACCATTCCCCTTTGCATGTTATTTTCATTTCTTTGATTGTACCTAAAATGTAGACAATAATATTCTATGTAATAGATAATAAATGCTTCTCTGATGTAAGACCCAAGAGAAACAATAAAAGCCTGTCAAGGCAAGGGTCAGAGTGCTCTCCTCTTGAGATAATGGCTGAGGCACTCGTAGGTGCTCTCCCCTTGAGAGATTAGACATGCTGGTCCCTTTTTCCCCACAGGATTGTTGTCACATATGCATTTGTTCTCATCTCCAGCTGCAACAGGTGAACTCTGCTGGCCAGAGTCCACCACATCTAGGTTTTATATTACCTGTGTTCCTAAACACATGAGAATCTTTAGTCCCATATCTTTCTTTGGCCCAAACATGGCAGCCCATCTCTCCTGGGTATTGACTTGATGGTACCTGGGTTATTGGGAAGAGGCACATGTGCTTTCTGAGTCAGAGCCATGTGTTTCTGGGCAAAGCATGGAAGACACTACAACAGTAGGTTGTTCAGCAATGAATATGAAGTGGAAAATTGGCCAATTTCCAAATGTTCAGGGCTCATAGGGTAACACAATTGCACATTTGCTGAGACTAAGACAAGAGAATGTTTTCTGGGTACATGCATAATATATTGGATAATTACAACAATGTCCACACAGCAATAGACATCTTCATTTTTATATTACTGTCTAATAACCTAGATTAATTCAGACAGTGATTAAGATCATTTGTATGAATATTTACTGTTTGTTGTTTTTTTCTTTCTTTACTTTTATTTTCTAAGTTAAAATATACTTTTCAGTGATTAAATATTATCTACTGCTTGGAAAATCTGTTTTATTACTTTTACTTTTTCAATATTTTCTTCAGGAATTTGAAAAAAGAGAATCATTGTGAGTAGCTGTGAGTTATGGCTAAAATCTTTTACCAAATTAAAAATAATTCTCCCAAACACTTAATTTTAACATTTACCAACTCAAACAGAACTTTCATGCAATTAAATGGCTTTATTGTAATCTAGTAACTTTCTGATATAAAAGAGTGTTCAGAGGGGAGAGGGGAGGGAATTTCAGGGGAAAGGGGGAAGGATTTAGAGCAACAAATATAAAGGATGCATGGACAAAAACTGGGGGGGGGCGGAAATGGAGGGGAGGTGGGGACGGCTGGGGTGGTGGTCTGGTATGGGAGTAAAAGACAGAAGACTGTACAAGAACAACAAATAAAATATTTTTTTTTAAAAAAGAAGGTTCAACTAGATGGTCCTATTGTGAATTGAAGTAATTTTAGTCTAGTGTTCTCTACAAAATTTAAATGTCATTATTCCCATGTCCATTCAAGATACTCTTTTTTTTTTAAATGAACTTCAGTCCTCTAGAAAAGATTTTATTGATTAATTTTTTAGAGTGAGGAAGGGAAAGAGAAATAAAGAGAGAACCATTAATGTCTGGTTGCCTCTCACAAGCCCCCCACTGAGGACCTAGTCTGCAACCCAGGCATATGTCCTGACTGGGAATCATTGGCAACCCTTTGATTTGCAGGCCAGCACTTAATCTGCTAAGCCACACCAGCCTGGGCATCCAAGATACTCTGAAGCAGCACTGTTCAATAGAAACAAAGTGCATCAGTGTTTTTAGGATATAATCCTAGCAGTGGAATTGCTGGTTCAAAAGACAATTCCATTTTTAGTTTTATGAGGAAATTCCATACTGTTTTCCGTAGTGGTTGCACCAGTCTGCAATCACACCAACAGTGCACTACGGTTCCCTTTTCCCCAACAATCTCTCCAACGCTTGTTTGTTGCTTTGTTTATGATGGCCACTCTGAGCAGTGTGAAGTGGTATCTCACTGTGGTTTTAATTTGCATCTCTCTGATAGCTGGCGATACTGAGCATCTTTTCATGTGTCTCTGGGCCCTCTGTATGTCCTCCTTGGAGAAGTGTCTGTTCAAGTCCTTTGCCCATTTTTTAATTGGCTTGCTTGTCTTCTTAGAGTGGATTCATGTGAGTTCTTTGTATATCTGGGATATCAAACCCTTGTCTGTGGTATCACTGGCAAATATGTTTTCCCATATGGTTGGCTATGTTTTCATTTTAATGCTGTTTTCTTTAGCCATGCAGAATATTTTTATTTTGATGAGATCCCATTTGTTTATTCTTTCCTTTATGTCCCTTGCTCTAGGGGACATATCAGTGAAAATATTGCTGCATGGAATATCTGAGATTTTTCTGCCTATGTTCTCCTCTAGGACTTTAATGGTGTCACAGTTTATATTTAAATCTTTTATCTACCTTGAATTTATTTTTGTGTATGGTGTAAGTCAGTGGTCGAGTCTCATTTTTTTGCATATAGCTGTCCAGTTCTCCCAACACCATTTGTTGAATAGGCTATCTTTGCTACATTTTATGCTGCCGCCCCCTTTGTTGAATATTAATTGACTGTAGAGATTTGGGTTTATTTCTGGTATCTATTCTGTTCCATTGGTCCATGTGTCTGTTTTTATGCCAGTACCAGGCTATTTGATTACAGTGGCCTTGTAATTCAGTTTGATATCAACAAAAGAAACAAGCAATCAAAGTATAGCCAAAGACATTGAAATTGAAAGCGGGCTGACAGTGACCAGAGGTGAGAGGGGAGGGAATAATGGGGGAAAAGGGTGAGGGGTTTACAGGAACAATTATAAAGGATATATGAACAATAAGAAGGTGGTGGTGGAAACAAGAAAGGGAGGTGTGTAGGGCTAGGGTGGTGGGAAGGGGTGGGGGGAACAGAAAACTGTATGTGAACAACAATAAAAATAGTTAAAGAATATAAAAAATAGAAACAAAGTGCAAGCCGCATATTCAACTTGAAAGTATTGAGTAGCCAAATAAAAAAAGGTAAATGAAGCAGATGAAAGTAATGAAATACATATTTTATTCAACCTGTTATTAAATATATGTTTGAAACATATATTCAGCATCAATTACTGAGATTATATATATATATATGTACATTTTTTAAAGATTTTATTTATTTATTTTTTAGAGAGGGGAAGGGAGGGAGAAAGAAAGAGAAAGAAACATCAATGTGCAGTTGCCTCTCATGCAGCCCCCACTGGGACCTGGCCCACAACCAGGCATGTGCCCTGATTGGGAATCGAACCTGCAACCCTTTGGTTCGCAATCCACTCTCAATCCACTGAGCTATGCCAGCCATGGCTATATGTACATTCTTTATATATAGAATACATACATGTATATATTCTTTAGAATGTGATGTGTCACAACATGCATGACACATCTCAATTTGAGCTAGGCTTACTTCAGGTAATCCAAGTCCACATCTGGTGAGTGGTACCACATTGTACAGCACAGTTCTTTAGCATATATGTTGCTGTTTTTTCTGGAGGATGCACAAAATTATCTATCTTGCTCAGGTACAAGTGAAAGAGACTTCTTTTTCTGAAAAACTGTTCCCAGACCATTACAAATCCAGTGCTCTTTATGAGTCATGCAACCTACCATATCAATCTGTTAGCACCTATGCTGGGCTTTCCTATGTCTCACAAGAAAAGACTCTATGCTGTGCCAAAATCAACATGTCCAGAGTCTTCCAAAATGTGCACTCCCACTTTCTGTGCCATTCTCTTAACTAATCAGTAACAAGTCATTACAGACTCACTCATATATGGGGGCCATCCCTTGAGTAAAACCCCTGTATCAGATTCCCAGCCAGCAATTGTGAGGTTATAAAAATAAACACACTTCCATAGAAGCAATATATTCATTAAGTAATTGCACTAATTATAAAAACATCCCCTCTCAATTTCACATTATCAGTGTTTCCCACCATCACGTCTGTAACTCTGTCAAAATGCATATTATTCAATGGGTTAAAAACAACAATGTAATAAAATATTGATATGCAGCAAATTACATTAAACTGTAAATAGCAAATTCACAGAAATTTTCAATATGAAAATTTGCTTTGCCATATAACATTTATAAAATTAAATTAAATATAAGTGGTCCAAATAATAATTATTTAACTCTCAAAGAATTAAATATAGTTCTGGATATTTGAAAAGAACAGGACATAAAGATAAGTAAATGGGACTTCATCAGATAACAGGGGAAAGTAGGGAAAAGATCATCAGGGAACATGTATAAAGGACCCACGGACAAAGCCAAAGGTGGGTAGGATTGAGGGCAGGGCCAGGAAGAGTGGTGGGGGGGGAAAATGGAAACAATCGTACTTGAACAACAATAAAAAAATAAAAATAAACTACCCTCAAACAGGCAAAAATATGAACAGGCAATTATGGAAGCATAAATACCAATAATAATTATATAAACAACTATCCAACAACAATAAACAAAATTTTCAAATAAAAAAATCCTTAAAGTGTTTCTCAAATTTGATTTTTCTGTTTGTGAGCTAAACTAAAATGGAACCTGAAGTTCGCAGTGACATGATGTCACTCATTATAATGTGTGCATAGAAGAGACTACAACTAATTTAATTGAATATAAAAGTATTTTAATGTATTTTAAAATTTGTAATTTCAGTGTTTTTATAGCAAATATAATCTTATAAAATTTTGTTTATAAGTGGTAAAACTCATTATCACAAAATAAATTGCTTTTCTTTAATTTACAATTATTATAGTTTAAGAAATACTATGTTACTTGTAAACACACATGAAAGTTGGTACTAGAATGTATGCACTTTGAAAATGGTTTAAAGCATATGAACATTTGCTCTGCTCTCTTCTCAATATTGCCAGGGAAAGTATGATAGAATTTTTTTTTATTTTATTTTAATTGTTGTTCCTGTACAGTTTTCTGTCTTTTATGCCCAGCCCAGCCCACCACCCCAGCCCTCCCCACCCCCCTCCCATTTCCACCCCCCTAGTTTTTGTCCATCTGTCCTTTATACTTGTTGCTCTAAACCCTTCCCCTTTTCCCCTGAAATTCCCTCACCTCTCCCCTCTGCTCACTGCCAGCCTGTTCTCAATTTCAGTGTCTTTGGTTATATTTTGCTTGTTTATTTGTTTTGTTGATTAGGCTCCTGTTAAAGGTGAGATCATATAGTATTTGTCTTGCACCACCTGGCTTATTTCACTTAGCATAATGCTCTCCAGTTCTATCCATGCTGTTGCAAAGGGTAGGATCTTCTTCTTTCTTTCTGCTGCATAGAATTTCATTGTGTAAATGTACCATAGTTTCTTGATTCATTCATTTACTGATGGGCACCTAGGTTGCTACCAACATTTGGCCATTGTAAATTGTGCTTATATGAACATTGAGGTGCATAGGTTCTCTTGGATTGGAGTTTCAGGGTTCTTAGGATATAATCCTAGCAGTGGAATTGATGGGTCAAAAGGCAAATTCATTTTTAGTTTTCTTAGAAAATTCCATAAGATGCTTGACCTAATAAATGAATTTGGCCAAACAGCCAGATACAAAGTCAATACCCAGAAATCAAAGGCATTTTTGTATACCAACAATGAAACAGCAGAAGCAGAAATCAAGAAAAAAATCCCATTCAATATAGCAAAAAGAAAAATAAAATACCTAGGAATAAACCTAACCAAGGAGGTGAAAGACCTGTATGCAGAAAACTACACAACATTGAAGAAAGAAATCAAGGAAGACACAAACAAATGGAAACATATAATATGTTCATGGATCATAAGAATTAACATCATCAAAATGCCCATACTACCCAAAGCAATTTACAGATTCAATGCAATATCTTTTAAAGTACCAATGGCATATTTCATAGACATGGAACAAACACTTCAAAAATTTATGTGGAACCATAAATGAATTTTAATAGCTGCAGCAATTTTGAGAAAGAAGAGCAAAGTAGAAGGGATCACAATACCTGTCACCAAACTGTATTACAAGGCCACTGTAATCAAAACAGTCTGGTACTGGCATAAAAACAGGCACATGGACCAGTAGAATAAAACAGAGATTCCAGAAATAAACTCAAGTCTCTACAGTCAATTAATATTCAACAAAGGGGGCAGCAACATAAAATGGTAAGTATGATAGAATATTAATGGTTGCCTACATCAATATTGTTACAGTGAGCAAGATAAATATCTGAACATAATGACATGCATTATTTTAAAAAGTTGAAGTTATGTGGAGAATTCATAATGTTTTATTTAATCGCAAATAAATAAAGACATGGTCTGTACAGTACCTTTCCACAAACAATACCATTACTATTAGGTGTTTTATATCCAACCTAGAGTGACCATCAGTTTTTAAATGACCCTCTACATTCTATAGAGAGCTATGAAAGAACCTCACTACTAGAGGAAATTTGGTAGTGTTGCCCTGAGGATGACCTTACTCTAGCTCTTTATTTTACTGTTTCTTTCCAACTGGAGAACTGAATTTGTTAAAGTGTCAGCATTATTTCATGGCCCCTTCTTATTCATGTGGCTTCACAGCTGTCAAGAGCAAAGGCAGAGAAAGAAAACATGGTGTTAATCTCCAGGGCTAACTGGTGGGAAAAAGAGTATAGTGTTCTTTTTCCAATCAGAAATTTCTTCAATTCCTCATCAACAATTATTTTTGCTGATTTATTATTTTCCAGTTAGGAAATTATTCATTTCCCTCTTTCTTTTCATCTGGCCAGTGCAAGGCATTAGATACATTTCCCTCCCTTATAGTTATATTTCATTCTATTTTCTTTGTAATGAAATTACTATGTGAAACAAAGCCTACTGCATATTTAGACAGAAATAGAAAGTTGTTTCTGTTGTACTTTTTTGAAAATTATAATGTGATTTATTGTTCCTCAGTTTTATTTACCAGATCTCATTGAATATTAATTTGTTGCATGGATCCCACTTTAGAATATCAATTTTGGATAAAATCAGTTGCATCCCACTGGTGAAATTCTTTTCCTCTTCCCTCCTTGCTTTTAAATATTCTTTTTCCATTTTGTTTATATTAACTTTATATGTCAGATATGGATTTACTTCTTTATGTGCTTCACACTTGAGCATGATAAAAGAAATATATTGTTTGAATTTTTAGGAAGAAAACCAAGTCCTATTAGAAACTTTATAGTAAATAAAATATTCTGAAACTGCATTACTCGTGCACACTTGTGTTTCCTCCCAGAAAATGGGAGTTAATTATTTCTGGTCAGTGCTTGAGGTCAATGGGCAAGGTAGGAGTTGAGAGATATGATGGGAAAACATGGATGGTTTATGGGCCATTCAAGCTAGAAAAATGCAAAGGCAGAATGCTTTAATGCTATGCACACTATTATTTTTTTTAGAGAAATCAGGCATTGCATGGGGATTTAGTGAATAAGTGCAATGTTTATTTGGTGAATTAGTTGTTCTATCTATCTATCTATCTATCTATCTATCTATCATCTATCTATCTATCTATCTATCTATCTATACACACAGAGGAGAGATAGATAGACAGATATAAGTATATCTATATACTTATATATATATACATATATAAGTATAGGCATAGATAGATATAGATATACACACAGGTATATATATACATATATAGAGAGATGTATAGGATATAGAGATATCTATCTATATACATAGATAAATAGATATCAAATATATTGTCTAGGAGCACTTGTAAAGTTTTTCTGGCTCTCATTTATGATTTGTTTCATTTTGTGATCTGAAAATTATGTACCAAATATCCAGACAGGCAAGCAGCTAGTTCATGAACAGATCCAACCTAACTCATGACCTACATACATACTCTGGAGAGCAATACAAAGTCTCTAATTCTTCAGAAGCACCAAAATTGTATTCCTATGTTGTCAAGTGTCAGGTGAACTTTCTCTTTCTAGTTAATATCTTCCTCTTCCTACTCCTGCCCATTTCATTTGGGTTACATGCTGTGTGGTCAAGATTATAGAGGTATCACCCTCCTTTCTTATGCTATTAGAGTTCTCCATGGTATATTTGAGTATCACAATTCTCCAGAGAAGAAGTATTAGTTATTTTACACTGGCCAGTATATGTGGATCTAACAGATCATCTAATAGACAGTTTCCTTTTGCCCATAGGCATTGCTTCTCATAGCCTAATTTCAAAGGTTTATAAATAAAAACAGTCCCCTTTCAAGTGTAGATGTGGAAAGGGGAGTAGACATGGAATAGACATGGAAATGGAAGTAGAGTTAGTGAGCTACCATTTATTTATTCATTCAGGATTTAATAAGACTTGTCTAAGCATGTATAATTATCAAAGATACCAGAACATTAACATAAATAAAACACTGTCCTTTTTTTCACAATTTTTCTTTCAAATGGAAAAGACAGACATGTAAATAGATGAATTACATTCCAATGTGTCTTAGTGCTATAATAGTTTAAACAACAGACTGTAGAAAATAAATTATTTCAAATACACAAAAATTGAAGCTGAGTATTTTGGGCAGCAATCTATAAGGAGAGACTATGGCAACAATGGAAGTGCCACTTTTCACCTGCAAAGTCCATGTGGTTTCTACAAAGGAAATATGGAAATGGATAAATTTATTCTTTTTGTCTTTAAATATCTATCTATCTATCATCTATCTATCTATACATATATATTGATTATATATACATTTTTCTTTTTTTTACTTTAAATGTGTATGTATATATACATATATATAATTTTTCAGTTACTGTTGACATACAGTATTATATTGGTTTCAGGTGATTAATGTCTAATCCAGTGATTAGACATTATATAATTTACTAAGTGATCACCTGATAAATCTAGTACATTGGCACTACACATAATTATTACAATATTATTGACTATATCCCCTGTGCTATACTTTACATCCCCATGATTATTCTGTAACACCAATTTGTACTTCTTAATCTCTTCACTTTTTTCACACTGTCTCTCAGCACCCTTCTCCTCTGCAAAACATCAAAATTTTCTCTGTATTTGAGTCCATTTCTATTCTGCTTGTTCATTTGTCTTTCTCTGACTTATTTCACCCAGAACAATGCCTTCTAGGTCCATCCATGTTGTTGCAGATTGCAAGATTTCATTCATTTTTATACCTGAATCATATTCTATTTTATATATGAACCATTTCTTCTTTATATGTTTATCTATTGATGACCTTAGGTTGCTTCCAAATCTAAAACACTATTATAAATAATGCATCAATGAACATATGGATGCATGTGTCTTTTCTGTTTAGTGTTTTGAGTTTCTTCAGATTAACATCCATATGCGGAATCACTATGTCCTTTTTTGCCTCTTGTTCTGTAGTCTTTGTGTTAAAGTTTATTTAGTCTGGTTGGAATATTTCCACCCCAGATTTTTTTCTCATTTGTTTGTTTTCAGTTCCATAAAATATTTTCCATCCTTTCACTCTCAGTCTATGTGTGTCTTTCCCTGTGATGTGAGTCTCTTATAGATAGCACCTACATGGTCTTGTTTTGTTATACATTCAACTTCATATGTCTTTTGATTAGAGCATTTGATATAGCTACATTAAAATAATTCCTAATAGATAGGTATTTATTGTCATTTTATTATTTTTGTTTTGATTTTTCTTCTTCTTAAAAAAGACCCTGTAACATTTCTTGTAATACTGGTTTGATGATGATGACCTTGTTTAGATTTTTCTTGCCTGAAAAGCTTTTCATTTATCCTTTAATTTTGAATTATATCTTTGCTGGATGGAGTACTATTGGTTGTAAGTCTTTGCTTTTTATCAATTTGAATATTTATTGCCACTCCCTTGTGGCCTGCAGGGTTTCTGTTGACAAATTCTCTGACAAACTTAGGGAAGCCCTTGTAGAAACTGATTTTCTCTTTCTACTTTAATTATTCTCTGCCCTCTCTCTTCTTCTGGCACTTCCATTATGTGAAATTTGGTATGCTTAAAGTTGTCCAAGAGACTCATTGTACTATCCAAAATTTTTTGTATTTTCTTTTTGGTGTTCTGATTGGGTGTTTTCTGATTTCTTATCCTCTAAATCTCTGTTTAAATCACCTGCTTTACTTACTCCACTGTTAATTCTCTATAATGTATTATTCATTTTAGTAGTGTATTCTCATTTCTGACACGTTCTCTTTTATGTTTTTTATCTCCATTTTTATGTTTCCTAACTCTATGTTGAAGTCCTCACTAAGTTCACATACTCTTCTGCTAAATTCATGGAGCATCCTTTTAACCAGTGTTTTGAACTCTCATCTAATAGACTACTTGTCCCCATTTTGTTTAGTCCTTTTTCTGGAGTTTTGTTCTGCTCTTTCCTTTGGGCAATATTTCTTTGAACCTTCATTTCGGCTACCTCCCTGTGTTTGTTTCTATGTATTAGTTAGAGTTGCTTCATCTTCTAGGCTTGGTAGAGTGGCCTTATGTATTAGGTGTCCTGCATCATCCAGTTACACAGGCTCACCAATCACCTGAACTGGGCACTTGAGGAGTGCTGACCATGTGGGCTGTGTACATTGTCCAGCTGTAGTTGAGCTTTGATTGTTGCTGGCAACTCTTTTGGAGGGATTTACTCCAAGGATCACTGGCTACAAGGGCTGGCAACCATCATAGAGGATCAGCTCTTCAGGTGCGGGCTCCATGAAGCAGAATTTACTTCAGTGAGCTCTGGTGCCTTCTGAGTCTGCCCCTTGAGTGTGTTGCTCATGGGGGTTGTTGAGTGGTGCTTTGACATGGTATGAAGTAGTTCACTAGGTTCACTGTCTCTGGGACCATCTAGGATGTTCAGGCCAAGGTCAGCCTCCTGCCCAGTGTGACCTAAAATGAGATACAAAGCAATTTTCAGATGGCTGCTACAAGTGCTGGTCTTGGAGGTGCCCAGAAAAGGCCAAGATGCAAACCAAGTTAGCTGCCACTAGTGTTGGACCTTTGGCCACCTAGCAAAGGGTACATGACATTCCGAGGCCAGGTACTGCTTGTTTGTGAGATTTTAGGAATGTCTGAAGCATGAGCCAATACAGGCTGTTTGTATGGAAAAGCCATGAAAAATGCCTTTGATGGGCATGCAAGTTGGATGGGGTGGGGCCTCTGGGAATCACCAGAGTGGTGTGAAAACATTAGCCATGTTAATGGAGACTCAGGAATGGCACTGCTTGTTTGCTCTGTTGGGAGGGGGGTGCTCAGCAAAGGAACATGCCCTCCTCCAGCACGTTTGTCTGGGAGAAAGTGGTCCCTCTAGTTCTGGTCATGATGCTAAATAATTTAGTTCTTCACTTATACCTCTAGTGTCTTTGTGCTATCGTCCCAGTGTTGTGACATAGAGTAAGTGAATCTGAGTAAGTCTGTGCATGAGCCCTTTAAGAGGAACTGTCTAGGACTCCAGATGCTCTCCTTTTCACTCAGCCATGATTTCTACTAATTGTCACAGCCAGAAGTTATAGGGACTTCTCTTCTTGGCATTGGAACCCTGGGTTTGGGGACCTGTTTTAGTTCTGGGACCCCTTGCTCACCAGGGGGGACCTCTGCAGCCAATATATCCCTCCCAAATTTTTACTCACCATGCGTGGGTTTTGTCCCAGTTTTTTCTGTATCTCTGCTCCTCCTACCAGTCTCAGTGTGGCTTCTTAGTGTATCCTTAGCTGTAGGACTTCTGTTCAGCCAGATTTTAGGTGATTCTGAATGATGGTTGTTCTGTAGTTTAGTTATAATTTTGAGGTTGTTGTGGGAGGATTTGAGTATGGCATTCACCAGCCTTACCATCTTCTGTTTATTATTAATTCACTGTATTTAAAGTATGTCTTTATAGAGTATATCTTCAAAAAGGGATGGTTAATTAATATTGATAAAACCAGGTGAAGTTACATTAATGATCATAATTTAACTAAGAAGTGATAAAACAGTTGATTAGACTTTGTGAAGTTCTGAAAAAAATCCTTAGTGTGTGTAGCCTTCCTTTGTAAGAGCTTTAAAAAATATTTTCCTAAGTATTTTGGATGTCTGCAATTAAAGAATAGTAAAAAGAATAAATTTGTTAAATTATGTGCAGTGGCTGACTATAAAGAAGTAGAAATATTTGTATATCAGAGAATAGTAAAATTATTAGGATAAAATATTTTCAAATTATTTTGAAGATTTTTTTGTTATTTGAAATAAAGATTACTATGAGGAAAGGATGTTTTATTTATTATTTTCCAGCCCCTCTTACTGTTAACAAGATGAATGACTTAAAGACTTTGTGTAATGCCAACTTAAATGTAGAGTTGAGTTCAGTGAATTGATATCACTTAGCTTCCCTGGGTACTAAGCATGTCTGCACTGTTTAAAACTATTTTTTCTCTTCCAAATCAATGAATAACACATTAGTCAGATGACGTAATAAAAAGAGTTGTATCAAATATTAGGTGTACTATGTAGCATTTGTGTTAGCATGTATGAAGTAGCCTTGAAAGTCCATTATATAAATCCTTCACTGGTCTCTATAATACCCATATAATATATATTTTTTGAAGGTGAGGTGGAATGACCTATAGACAGAACCCGACATTCAAACTTGGGCACTTGATTGAACTTTAGTGGATTGATCTCTAGCTCCTTTTGTTGACCTCAAAGCTTTGAACTAGATATCCAGTTAGATTGAATTGTGAGCATAGTAGCTTAATTAACTCTGTGTTTTTCAAATACTTTGATTACATATATGCTTTATGACATACTCAGAAAATTTAAGCACTTTTGAGAGATGGAATTCATGAGCACATTTAGAAGTGAAAAGTTTTGTTTTTTACCCTTTTGTAAATAAAGATTAAAAATAAAAGATATAAGCAGGAACACTGAATTTTGAAAATATATATATATAATTACAATAATAACTGAATATACTTGGTACTAGGGAATACTAGGATGAGTAGCATCAAGGTTAGCTTCCCAGGATGGAAGCCCTCCATAAGCTAGGTTTGAAGGTGAGAGGCATTTCTTACCAATTGTCAGATGCAGAGATATATTTGAGAGAACTGTGGCACTGCAGACCAAGAAAAAGACTATCCAAAAATGTAAACTCCTCTAGTCATTTTACAGATTCTAGGAGAAAATGGCTTAATGGATGTTGTTCTGATTATGTTTAAGATCCTATGAAATGAGAATTAACTGATCTCAAAGAATAGACAGACCACTTGAGAAATAGATCACTAAGACAAGACTAGACCATTAAGAAAAAATAGTCCACTTGTGGCATAGGGCATATCTGAGTATAAGCAAGTTATATTACACCCATATGTATTTTCCCTGCATGGGCCAACAAAAGTGTTACAATTTGTTGTTCTGATGTAAGCCAGGCTTGTGAAGAAATATGGTGGGCAGAGATGGAACAGTTGCCTCTCTCTCAATGTTTCTTCTTAGGGCTAGAGGGACCTGAGGAGTTTAAGGGTGATGATGTTACTATATATAAATAGAAGAGGGTGAGAAACAGTCTTAATCTCCAGGGGGAGGAAAAGTAAGGAAATAGGAAGAATTGGTTGAGACTAAGATGTTATACAATAACATCACAGTTACAAGGCTTTGGTGGATCCCAACAGACTAAACTAACTCTAAACTTAGGCTTAGCTCCCTATTGCACTATTCTCTGTGAACAGTCTTGTTACAGTAGATGTAGTAAATGAAATCTACTGATCTAAAATTTTCTGAATCAGGATTAAAACCTTTATATCGAGGGAACTACTGAGAAGTTTTAGACCTAATCTCCCTGCTGCCTCAGGTTTACTCTATAGACTTACATTGGCTGACTCATTTCTTCCTCTCAAGTTTCTTAGATGTAATGTTAACATTAAGGTAGAGTAAGTTTTGTGGAAAGTCTAAGTCTTAATTTTCAAGGGATCAGATAAGTTAATACTCAGTGATCTTTATGACTTTTCTCTAATATCCTCTTAAGAAAATGTGAAAAAATGGATATATTTGCAAATTTCAAGCTCTCTTAAAACATTTTTCTCATATTTAAATACTGTACTTACAAATAGTATATATGTTAATGTTTTGAAATACTGACATTTCAAAATAATGTTGCTATATGACTTTTAATGTATACAGAAAAATATTATTACACAACAATTAGACACATAACTACTCATTTAGAAATAAAAATATTTAAAAGTTATAATTTTATAGTGTTTTATTTAATCCTTAACCTTTTATTTCTCTGCCTTATTTACACAGACAATTCAATCCTAATTTAATATGTTTTTAACATTGCAAATAATTTACTTCTCATTGTTTTATGCATTTCTGCTGTAAATATATATATATTTTAAATTTATTTTAATTGTTGTTCTTGAACAGTTTTCTGTCTTTTACTCCCATCCCAGCCCACTGCCCCAGCCCTCCCCACCTCTCTCTCCCCTAGTTTCCACCCCCCTAGTTTTTATCCATGTGTCCTTTATATTTGTTCCTGTAAACCCTTCCCCTTTTCCCCTATCTTCCCTCCCCTCTCCCCTCTGGTGACTGTCAGTTTGTTCTCAATTTCAGTGTCTTTCATTATATTTTGCTTGGTTGTTTGTTTTGTTGGTTAGCTTCCTGTTAAAGGTGAGATCATATGTATTTGTCTTTCATTTCCTGGCTTATTTAACTTAGCATGATGCTCTCCAGTTTCATCCATGCTGTTGCAAAGGGTAAGAGCTCCTTCTTTCTTTCTGCTGCATAGAATTCTGTGACATAAAATATTTTTATTTATTTAAATTTAAATGTTTATATTTCTTATGATGAAAAAATTTTAACCATTTTTCCTTATGATTCAGTTTCCATTAACATTATTAGTATCACACTGATTAAAACAACATTTTACTACAAATTTAGATTGGTAACTATTATACACAAAAAATAACCATTGTCTTTCTAAGTGGAAAAATCAATCAGGAAGCTATAAAAATTGTAAACATATATGCATCCAACATATGAACACCCAAATATATAAAGAAAATATCGGAGGACTTCAAGAAAAATATAGACAGCAACACAATTATAGTAGGGGATTTAACACTCCTCCCTCTCTTTTTTTCCCAGGGGGGAGTGGTGAAATTGAGTTTATTAATTTTTGTATTCTTGTTCAAGCACAGGTTTCTTTCTTTCCTGCCACCCCTCCCCACCATCCTAGCCCTTCCCACATCACTCCCCTATTTCCACCCCTTTTGTTATTGTCCATGTGTCCTTTATAATTGTTCCTGCAGATCTTTCACCATTTTCACCTATAATCTCCTTCCCTTTCCCCTCTGTTCAGTGTCAGCCTATTCTCAGTTTCAATGTCTTTGGTTATATTTTGCTTGCTTATTTGTTTTGTTGATTAGGTTCCTGTGAAAGGTAACACCCCACTCTCAACAATGGACAGATCTTCCAAACAAAGAATCAATAAGAATATCATGGTGCTGAAAGATACCCTGTATGAAATGGACTTAACTGATGTACACAGAACTGATGTACACAGAACTTTTCATGTAAGAGAAAATATACATTCTCTTCAAATGCACATCAACATTCTCAAAGATAGACCACATGGTAGGACACAAAACAAGCCTCAAAATTCAAGAAAATTGAAATCATACCAAACATTTTCTCTGACCATAATGCTTTCAAACTAGTAACTAACTTCGAGGAAGAGATTCAAACACTGAAATTCATGAAGGCTGAATAACATGTTATTAAAAAAATAAATGGGTAAAATGAGATTAAGGAAGGAATCAAAAAGTTTGTTGAAACAAATAAAAATGAACTTACAATGGCACAAAACTTATGGGACACAGTGAAGGCAGTCCTGAGAGAGAGGTTTATAGTGATACAGGCCTACCAAAAAAAAAAGATAGAGGCATTTCAAATAAACAACCTAACCCTATGCCTACAAGAACTCAAGGAACAATAACAAAGATAGACCAGAGAAAGCAGAAGGAAGGAAATAACCAAGATCAGAGCATAATTAAATGACATAGAGACTAAAAGAACAATCCAAAGGATGAATAAATTCAGGAGCTCATTCTTTTAAGAGGTAAACAAAATTGACAAGCCTTCAAGCAGACTCAACAAGAAACAAAGAGAGATGACCCAAGTAAATAAAATCAGAAACAAAGGAGGTGAAATTGCAATGGATACCACAGAAATACAAAAGACCATAAGAAATTACTACAAAAAACTATATGCCAAGAAATTTGAAAACCTGGGTGATATAGACAAATTTCTAGGAAATTTTAATATTCCAAAACTGAATGAAGAAGCAGAAAACCTGAATAGACCTATAACAGTTGGTAAAATTGATGTAGTAATCAAAAACTCCTGGCCCACAGAAGTCCTGGTCTGGACAGATTCATAGGAGAATTTTACCAAACATTTAGGGGAGAGCTAATCCCAATTCTTCTCAAACTATTCCAAAAAATCCAAGAAGAAGGAAGACTCCCAAACTCTTTTTATGAGGCCAGTAGTATCCTTATTTCAAAACTAGATGAAGACACTACAAGGAAAGAAAACTACAGGCCAATATCACTGGGGAACATGGACATAAAAATCCTCGGCAGAATATTTGCAAACCACATCCAGCAATACATTAAAAATATCATACATCATGACAAAGTGGGGTTCATTCCAGGGATTCAAGGATGGTGCAATATACACAAGTGAGTTAATGTAATACATCATATAAACAATACAAAAGACAAAAACTACATGATCATATCAATAGGTGGAGAAAAAACATCTGTAAAGTACAGTACATATTTATGATAAAAACACTTAGCAAAATGGGACAAGAGGGAGCATACCTCAACATAATAAAGACCATATAAGAAAAACCTATAGCCATCACCATACTCAAAGGGCAAACACCAAAAGCTTTCCCCTTAAAATTAGGCTTGAGACAAGGGAGTCCACTTTCACCACTTCTATTCAACATAGTATTGGAAGACTTAGTGACAGTGATCAGACAAGAGAAAGAAATAAAAACATCCAAACTGGAAAGGAGGAAGTAAAACCATCATTGTTTGCAGATGACATGATAGTGTACATAGAAAACCCTATAGTATCCACCAAAAAACTAATAGAATTAACAAGTGAATTTGGCAAAACAGTGGGATACAAAGTCAGCATTCAGAAATTGAAGACATTTTTGTACACCAACAATGAAATACAAGAAACAAAAATCAGAGGAAATATCCCATTTGCTATACAACAAGAAAAATAAAGTACCTAAGAATAAACCAAACTACAGAGGTAAAAGACCTATACTCAGAAAACTACGCAACATTGAAGAAAGAAATTAAGGAAGAAACAAACAAAAGGAGACATGTACCATATTCATGGACTAGAAGAATTAACATCATCACAATATCCATACTATTCAAAGCAATTTATACATTCAGTAGAATCCATATTCAAATACCAATGACATAATTCACAGATATAGAACAAACATTTCAAAAATTAACTGGAACCATAAATGACACCGAATAGCTGCAGTAATTTTGAGAAAGAAGCACAAAGTTGGAGGGATCACAATAACTGATATCAAACTATATTACAAGGTTACTCTATTCAAAACATTCTGGTACTGGCACATGAACCAATGGAACAGAATAGAAAGACCAAAAATAAACCCATGTGGATATCATCACTTAATGTTTGACAAGTGGGACAGTAGCATAAAGTACAGTAAAAATAGTCTCTTCAATAAATGGTGTTGGGAGATATGGACAAGTACATGCAAAAAAAAAAAAAATGAAACTAGACTACCAAATTACACCATAAATCAGAATAAACTCAAGATAGATAAAAGGCTTACATTATCAGTCGTGACACCACAAAAGTCCTAGAGGAAAAAAAAGGCAGGGAAATTTCAGATATCCCATGCAGCAATACTTTCACCAATGCATCATCCCCTAGGAAAAGGGAGATAAAGGAAAGAATAAACAAATGGGACTATATCAAACTCATAACCTTCTGCATGGCTGAAGAAAACAGCAAAATGTAAAGGAAACCACCCATATTGGAAAACATATTTGCCTATGATACCTTGGACAACTGTTTGTTCTCTGAAATATGAAAAGAACTTCCATGACTAAACACCAAGAAGATAAACAATCCAATTAAAAATGGGCAAAGGCCCTGGCTGGTGTAGCTCACTGGATTGAGTGTGGGACTGCGAACCAAAGGATCGTGGTTCGATTCCCAGTCAGGGCACATGCCTGGGTTGCAGGCCAGTTCTCAGCAGGGGATGCATGAGAGGCAACCACATATTGATATTTCTCTCCCTCTCTCCTTTCCTTCCCCTCTAAAGATCAATAAATAAAATATTTAAAAAATAAAAAAATAATAAAAATAGGCAAAGGACGTGAACAGATACTTCTCCAAGGAGGACATACAGAGGGCCTACAGATACGTGAAAAATGCTCAACATCTGCAGCCATTAGAAAGATGAATATTAAAACCATGATGAGACACCACTTCACACCAGTCAGAATGGCCATCATAACCTAATCAACAAACAACAATTTCTGGTGAGGTTGTGGAGAAACAGAAACCCTAGTACAGTGTTGGTGGGAATTCAGTCTGGTGCAGCTACTGTGAAAAACAGTATGAAATTTCCTCAAAAAATGAAAGATGGAACTACTTTTCAATCCAGCAATCCCACTCCTGGGAATATACCCTAAGAACCCTGAATCAACAATTCAAAAGAACCTAGGCACCCCAATAATCATGGCAACATTATTTACAATACCCAAGTGCTGGAAACAGCTAAAGTGTCCATCAGTAAGTGAGTGGATCAAAAAAATTGTGGTACATTTTATACAATGGACTACTATGCAGCAAAAAGAAAGAGGAACTCCTACCCTTCATGACAACTTTGATGGAACTAGGGTTCAGTTATGCTAAGTGAAATAATCCAGGCAGTGAAAGGCAAATACCATGTCATTTCACCTCTAAGTGTAACCTATTCAATAAAACAAAGAAGCGAGCAAAATAGAATCACAAACATGGAAATAACAAACTGACAGTGACCAGATGGGAGGTGGGAGAGGATAATGGGGAATGAAGGGGAAGGGGTAAGAAAAGAACCCATGGACAAAGATAAGGGGGGCAGGGTTGAATGTGGAAGGTGGGGCCTGGGCAGGCACAGGGCAGGGGAGAACAATGGGGGAAAATGGGGACAAATGTAATTGAACAACAATAAGAAATACATAAAAGTGATTTCATAAAAATAGTATAATCAATGAATAGCTCAAAATAAATTCTGAGAAGTTTACAAAAATTTTATGTTAATCTTGCTAGGTGTTGAATTGAGTTCACTTTCTGTTGTAGTTTTTGTGGCAGAATTTTCTACTTCTGTATTTATTTTGTTCCCACTGCCATTACCATCACCCCACCCATCCAGCCTGACACGCACAGAAATTGCCTTTTAGTTTCTATAAGTATTCCTTGTGCATTGAATCTAGTCTTGTCTACAATTATATTTCTTACAATTCACTGTAATACTGAGACCCTGTTGATATGGGAGAAATGTGTATTGGAGAATAGCATTTTATAATTTTAGTGTTAAAATTTAGTGTCCCACTCATTTTCAGTGGGACTGAGGATCTGAAATGTGATCTTCACATTTTTTAATTAACTAATTAGCTAATTAATTATTATTTTTGCTAGCCTTCCTTTGTCATTTTCCCTGTAGTGTAAATTTTATTATGGAGAGTGTTCTTGGGGCATTCCATAAGGGTTACTTTTTCTCTCTGTATTCCAGAGCCAGGATAGTATTTCACCTAATTCTTCACTGTGAGGACATAGTGTGATTCCTGAAAGTAAAATTCATCAAAGTGTAGGGAGCCCAAGAAGTTTTTGACTGTAACACCAATCACACTCAGTCTCCAGAAATTCTCATTAATGCCATTTAAATGTCCCTACTAGTTTATGGTTCCAGGATCTTTTGCTCAAGCTAAGTAGATCTTCACTATGGCTCTTTAAATTTGCCATCTCTTCAGATTTCAGAAAGTTCATTCAGTAACCTCAGTTTCCTGATGGATCCAAAGAAAACAGACTGATCTTCACTAAGCCAGATGTGACTTCTTTTAAAATTATTTTCTTTCTAACCAGCATTTCATCTGTAGTATGTAGATAGTTGATTATTTAGACCAAAGTACTAAATTTTACATGTATCTCAGTTAAGTTGTAGTTTGCTGAATTTTGCAGGTTAATCTCTTCTCATTTATTTGTTTTCATTAATTGGTTTAAATATTTTCAAATAACTCATATGTGTTCTCTCTAATTTTATTCAACTAGTCAATAAAAATTTCCCAGAACATTTTTGACATTGTCATATCCTAGGGGAGAGCTATTGAAGAGCACTTCTGATTGCTATCACTATAATTTAGTATATTTTGCTATTTCCAGTCAGTAAAATGTTGATTTACTGAATAACTTCCATTCCATTTTAAAATTATCCCACCAGATATCTATCATGAGGATCTTTGCAAAATGCAATTTGGGAGACTATATGCCTTTTACACTTTATTGTTGATTTTATTATCATTTAGTACTAATGATCATGATAATAACTAACATTTACAGAGACCTAATATGGGTCACATATCGCTATGTGCTGTATATTTAGTATTACAATTTTTGTAACAACTGTGTGAGTAATTATGTTCATTTAACAAAAAGGAAATTAGACTAAGAAAAGTAAACATTATAAAAACTACATCATCAATAGGGCCCACAGTGGAATCTTGTGTTGGAAAAATTAGCAGTCATGAAATACATTACTGGTTCCCTAATATGATTTTGTGCCATAATTATTTGAAAAGAAGATAAAATATTAAAAATGCATGAAGGAGCTCAAGAAACATTTATTTTTTTAACTGGGTAAATAATTTAATGGAGTTAGGTTTTGAAATGACTATGCAATGCAATTAGTTGACAAGAAGAGATTTGATGCACCTAAGCCTTTGAACAAGTTTTCATCTCCCTTTTTTATTTCTATTACAGTTGACATACAATGTCATATTTGTTTCAGGCATATAACATAGTGATTATACATCCTTGAGGGCCTTCCAAGTTGTCATACCTGTCTTAGGTGAACCCTCCCTTGAGGAAATCTTACTTGTCATTGGCTAACCGACCAAGCATTGGGGGGCAGTTATTGATGAAGCAGAAGCAGCACTCCTGCTAGGGAAATAAGCTTTGTCTCCTCAGTGGCTTACAGTCTGAAGGTCACTCACTCAGCTTTAGTCATGGGGGGTGGGGCTACAACTTCTGAAACCAGGCAGAACTGTTCCCAAACAGAAAAATGAGTTAGAAGGTTTTAAGAAAAGTTAATTGTTTTTTTTTCTTTTACTTTTTTCTCTGTTTTAAATCTTTAACATTCTCTTTACATATCCAAAAATAAACTTAAAGTGCTGGCACATTATACATGCCAAACAGATGAACTCTCTTTTATCCATTAGCACACTGAAAATGCAGACAGGCTCTGGGCTTCTAGTGCAGGTGGAAGGTTTCATTGTCCTTCTGAAATTCCTTCTGGTAAGAAAACAGTGTTTCATAAACATATCATAGTTTGCAGCACAATTCAAAAGATACTGCACACATTATTTGAAATAAGGAGGTCAAAAATATTTTTTTTGCTATTGTGTTGTAGGATTTTCTTGCATATTTTAGATATTGGCCTCTTATCAGATAAATGGTTTGAAAATATTTCTTCCATTTTATGGGTTGCCTTTTCATCCTTTGTTGTACAGAAGCTTGTGAGTTTTAAAAAGGGCTAGTTCAATTTACACACTTTTAAAAATCTTACTAGTAGATGCAACCTTGATGAATGTAGGCTATGAAGTTTTAAAAGTTTTAAAATTTTCAAAAGCTTTCTACAAAACCAATATAATCTGATTTTCCAAAATAAAATTAAACAAGTACTATTTAACCTTTTACAACTTCAACAATATCGTTTCAGTAATGAAGGGTTATTTGCATAATCTACATGTGTATATTCTGAACTTTATCCTTCCCTAGCACCTATCTGCAGTGTGGATGTGTCTACAAGGCTGATTTTAATCATTCATTTAGCCAGCCTCTTATCATAAACAAAGGTATCTTGTCTTTTTGTGTTATTTCCATCAAAATATGTAAAAATTTGCTTGATTTAATAACAACAGGAAAGGTATAAAAAAGATACAGTGTCTAGAAAAAAGCATTAACCCACCACTATGATGTATATGATGCAACCTGAAACATTTTTATAATATTTTTCTATTAAAAAAACCTATAAAAATCAATGGTTGGGTGGAGTTTATTATAAGATGGAATTTTCATGAAAGGTGAATTTTCTGCTAAAGAAGTATATTGAGGAAGCTTTAGGAAATTTGGAAACATTGGATACCTACAAATTGATTTCTGAGAATGACAAAATGCCTATCATCTCATCTAAAGACTGATGCCCTATTCATTACCTGGTTCAGGAACTGAGTTCAGTACCTACCATATACTCAGGACTCTATCAGTGGCCATGATCATCATCATCTAGACACAAGGCATTGAAGCAATTACTCATCAGTCAAAATGTACAGATCTCTTGAATAACTCTGAGAAACAACAGAACCAACATTTCAGTAATATACTTACCAGTTACAACATGCAGAAACCTGAATTGATGGTATTTTATTTTGTTTAATAATTTATAGATTTGCTTATCCAACTAGACTGTAGTAAAAACTAGCATCTACATGCTGGACTTTCTTTCTAAACTTCCAGCCCTTCCTTGCTGTTAGAGACAAAGATGAGACAAAATTAACAAAGGCTGTTTATCCATAACTAGGGAAATCATTTACTCTGACCTTTGTTTCAGCAATGGCTAGAAGGTGTTTAGAGGAGTAAATTTTATAGGATAAAGAGAAGGAAACACTAACTGGCAAGGTGGGAATTTAGGAAATGAAGAGACTTTCTTCTTTGTCTTTACATTTGGCAGAACTTCACTGGTGGCAAGGGGTCAAACAGGTAATTTAGGGACATTTTAAATGAGATGCACTTATTAAAATGTAGTGGTAGAGGGTTCTGTGTGACCAGCAATTTCCAGGGACAAGTGAGTGTTGATGAAAGTTTTCATAGTCAAAACGTCACAATAGTTCTTATGTTGATGGACATGGCAGGGTATTTCTTACAGCTCACATACATGTTCTTTGCAAGGACTAAGACCTATCAATTGAACTTTCCCTTCCAAGATATGACTACATTTTTTTATCTTTCTTTCAGCATTTAGAGACTGTGGTTAACCACATTGTCAACCTGGTATGAAAACCAAGTTATGCTCCCATTTCTCAAGGCAGAAGCCTGAGGTTTATAGAGTGGGTTAATTTTACATGCTTAGGAGAAGGGAGGCTGGATCTGAATCCACGTGGCCTGTTTCCAACACCAAATCTTCCCCTGATACTGAGTTTTGTATCTCCCTAAGTCAAAAGAGAATTCAATATTGGGAACTTTTGAGCCAGAAAATTCTATCTTTACATTTTCGTTAAGTAGTCTGTATCTCAGAAGCAAAATAGATTTGCAGAGTAGCATATAACTACTTAAATAGATCACAGAGGTAATAATGGTGAGGATTAATACTGGATTCCTGGATTCTTAGTCCGATCTGCAGCAGCTCCTCTGTTATAAGCTACATAAGTTTTGTTTTGGCTACAAATGTGGTGGTCACATGTCACAACATACTGCTTTGACTTTGCTGGTAAGGAGCAGGGTGTAAGAAGATTAACATGAAGATTAAATTAACATTAACACAGATAAAGTTGCATCACATTATCTTTTACCACATTTGGGCATCCCAATCGCACCCTGGCTAATGTGGCATCCAGTACAGGACAAGCAGGACAGCAGCAAAAAAGTCCTAAGGATTTGTACTTTCTGGGGCAACTGCCTTATCCCTTATGGAAGGGTCTCACTAGTGCCCTGTCTTTATTTATGACAAACATAGATGTCTCCTAGCAAAGTTCATTTCACCCATAACCTAGTGTGTTTTCCTGGTTTTGCTTCAACTCTGTACAGCATCTAAATAAAATCAAAAACTGTAAGACAATACAAGTAATATAGGTCTTGTAGGGAATGCTCCTTTGAGTTTCTGTTTATAAATGCAAAGGCAATGGGTTTCTGAGTAAGGGATACTGCTCAGCTCAGCCTCTGAGCTAGCTTTACTGGGGGCAAAATCCTATTCATTAAATCAATGCACAGTGGTTTATAGCTGATGTTTTTGTTTTTATATATTATATCCTTCTAAATCACTACCTTTGCCATATTGCTTAACTTTACTGGGTTGCTTCAAAAGCGCATAAACTTCTTTTGAGTACATGCTGAAAGCAAAGAAAATGCTGATTTAACTCTGAGCAATTTGTGGGTAATATTAAGCTCAGTGGGTTCATTTCTGTAGCCACCCAACATACAAACTGTCTAAGAAGTTAACCCTAAGAATTATCATCTGCATCATTGGAGGTCATTGAAATCTGAAATGATTCTACTCCTTCCTCTATACCTTCACATATATGTACACACCCACATCCACATACCTACCTACCCCACACACAATTTTCAGTAATTGTTTCTTTTCTGACCCTCAAGTCTGTGAGAACTTTTTTCCTTCAGCTTTCGCTGGTCACCTAGAGGACAGGCCAATGCATCAGCAATGACTTCAGATGTGTGTGCATACACATGCATATTTGCATTTAATATACACACATTACATATCTGTATAGATAATACAGTTTGATTTTGCATTATGTCATATACACTATTGTAGGTGACCATTCTGTGTGCTGTGGGCCCAGATCCCAGTGGAAAGCAAGGTCTGATGCACAGGACACACACCTATGTATAGGTTCTCCCATGGGGAATTAGGACTGCATTGTACCTAGGCCACTTTGAAATTTGCTGTTGCTAAAACTCTCTCACCCTGAATTGAGGCAGCAAGTGCCTACTGTAACTTCCTAAAGTCTGTACTAAACCTCCCCAGTATGGAGTGTAACTGGTTCAACCACTTTTTCTCTGAAATCCAACACACCCCATGACCTAACCAAAAAGCATTCGGTGTTGTCAGCCCTTGCCTGCACTGATGTGTGCATACTCCAACCATGTTGGTGTGGTGTCCACAACTATTCTTGTAGCCCTGGGTCCCTGTTTGGGTGTCAGCTGATGTGGATCCCAGCTCATGGGGTCCGCAACATTGTGGATGAGGCATGAGGAATTCACATGGACTACCGAGTCCTGTGGAGGAAAAGGGATGGCATGGCTTCTCTCTCAGGGGTCAAAAAAAGCCTTGGCCTTTGCATTGACTGGCCTTTATTTCTTTTCCTGGGCACGTTACATGATGGTCTTCATTTGCTTTGCACAGGTTCACCTTACGTGGTTACCTTTTACAGAAAACAAAGGAGACAATGCCACTAATCACATCACAGAAGAAGGATATTTGCAAATGCAAAGGGAAAAGTGGTTGAACCCATTACACTCCATACTGGGGAGGTCTAGCACAGACTTTAGGAATTTACAGTAGGTACTTGCTGCCTCAATTCAGGGTGAGAGAGTTTCAGCTAAAGCAAGTCTCAAAGCAGCCTAGATACAATGCAGGCCTGATTCCCGGTAGGAGAACCTATTCATAGGCATGGGTCCTGTGCATCGGACCTTGTTTTCCACTGGGAGCTGGGCCCACGCCATGCAGAATGGTCTCCTACACACTATGTATGAATTACATTTTATACATGTACTGCCTACACATATGATTAACACCCACAACAGCTCTCTGAAGATGGAAAAGTTCATACAATTCAGGGGAGAATTACTACTTTTTCAAAATTTTTATAATCCTTATTTATATTTTAGTATTTTCAAAAATTCAGTGGTCCTCAGTACAAATCTAAGCTTTTCTGTCTGGAAACACCATGCTACAGTGGAAGGTGCACAAACTTGTGTAGACTCAGTTTTGTAGTTTCTCAGATATATTGCCTTGAACATATCACTCAACTCTCCTGATCCTCAACTTTATCAGTAGAAACAGGGGACTAAAAGCCCAATTCAGGAGGTTATTGTGAGGATGAGATGCATTGCAAGTGTCTAGCACCATGTGTAGACTACAGCAGTGTTTCAGAATGGTTTTGTTGCAATGGCAAGAGGGTTACCGAGAGTGAGGAAGGGCTTCTGTGTGTTCTGTCTCTGGCATAATCTCAGGGAGGCCTTGAGATTCTTCCCTCAGGAAGCTTCATGCTCCTGGACCACAGCCAGGCTGAAAGCAGGAAAAATGGTTGGGAAGGTGCTTTGCAATTAGATGTGCTCTGTATATCTCAGGTATTATTCTTTTACAGATGGCTAAGCTTTTGATGGCCCACTAAGTCTCCCAAATTTTCAATCCATCTGTATTTCATGTACTGGATACTTATTAATATACTGAGAAATTCTTCTCTTCCCAGGTTTTCCTCTGCCCCAGGCTATCCTCATTTCCACCATTCCTATCATTTGTGAGGGACTCATTCTCTGAACCTCAAATAGGGATCACTTCTGCCACTGATGTTTCTAAGAAACAAAAGGGTAAGAAGAGAGATGAAATGGAAAAAAAAAGCTTCCCCACTAATCTTTTATCAGTTTTCTTTAATGTTAGGGTACTTAGAATTGTAAACATCTCTTCCTGTCACCATCTTTGCCTTACCTGACCCTCTGCTCTTCATCTGAATGTCTTGCACCTAGCCACCCTTCCTGGCAGCTCAGATGTGGCCTCTTTCAGAAAGGCTACAGAAACTTTGGTAACCTGACATCTTCTGACTGTATTAAACCCTTTCCTTGTGTCTTCTCACCACTTATTTCTCTTCCCTCTGGAAGACTAGATGTTCTTGGGAAATAAATCATAGTGGGAATAAATAAATTATCTTGGTCCATGCTATCTCAGATGTATGGCAGAGAATGAGGCTGAAACTGACTGAGTCCATAGAAGCAGAAATGGGCATAGAATGCACTAGGGTAGAGGCTCTGTTAGTTCTGTCCACTTTGTTATTTCCAGTGCCAGGAAAGTACATGGAATGTAGTGAGCTCTTAATATCTTTTGAATAGGTAAGCAAACAAAAAACAATCACATCACAAGCATCTTTTAAAAAACTTATATAATGCATTTATTGATGCGGAGTCCATGTTCCATATAATTTATTATGCATGAAGTAATATAATATGTGCTTTAGTTCCTGGCTGCTTTCACTTGGTATAATGTTCTTTATATTTATCTAAGGCACTTATCAGTACTTCATTTTTTTTGTGGCTGAAATATATTCCACTGTATGAATATACTACTCTTTTACCCATTCACCAGTTGATGGGCACTTGAACTGCTAAAAACATCCATTTACAAGTTTCTGAGTGAGTAGTTGCTTTCATTTCTGTTGGTATAGTCTATGAGTGGAATTTCTGGGTTGTATTATAATTTAGGTTTAATTCTTTAAAGAACTGTCAGACTGTTTTCAAAGAAGCTGCAAATTTTAACATTCAATCAGCAGTGTGCCAAGGTTCAGATTTATTCACATGTTCCCCAGCACTGACTATACTTTTTAATTCATGCCGTCCTAGTGTACAGGAAGAGGTGTCTCATTTAGGAGGGTATTAAGTCTCCTGTTATTATTGCTGAATTGTCTTTTTCTCCAATTCTATTTGTTTTGGTTTTATGTCTTTTGAGGCTTTCTTGTTAGGTACATATATGTTTACATTGCTATATCTTCGTGATAAATTGACAGATTGATCATTATATATAATTCTTTGTTTCTAGTAAGAAGTTTTGTCTTAATTTCTATTTTTTCTGATACTCTTTACACAAGATATCCTTTTCTCCCTTAACTTTCAAGCCATTTGTTTTTTAATCTGGAATGTATTATTTTCAGGATCAAGTTTTCTCTTCTTTTTAATCCATCCATGCAATCTCTGTATTTCAATAGAAGGGTTTACAGAAAATTATAAAGGACATATGGGCAATAACAAGGGGAGGGTAGAAACAGGGGAGGGAGGTGGGGAGGCGTGGGGTGGTAGGGAGAGGTGGGGGGAAAAGGCAAAAAACTGTTCTTCAACAACAATAAAAATAAATAAATAAATAAATAAATAAATAAATAAAATCTTCAAAAACATAATGATTGATATGTTTATGCTTAATGTAGTTGTTGATAAGGCAGAATTTATGTTTGCTACTTAGTTAACTGTTTTCTTAGTTAACTATATATCTGATATCCTTTTGCCTGTTTTCCCTCTATTCTTCCATTGCTGTTTTCTTTTTCTATTAGATAATATTGCTGGAAGTATGTGGGTATGGTATGAAAGATGGTAAAGGAATTAACCAAATAACATTTATGCACAACTTATGTACATGGGCAACAATACGTTGATTGGCTTAGGGAAGGGAGAGGATGGGGCTGGGTGGAGGTGGGAAAAGAGAGGAAAATTGGAAACAATAACACTATAAACAATACACATTGCTTAAATAAAATGAAATAAAAATTTTGTCTAGTGATTCCGCTGTCCACAGTTCCAAAATATTAGTTTAATCCCATTGCATGGGCCAAACAGGTCACTGATTTAAAATGGACAACTCATTTTTTTAAATGTGAACCATAATGCCTCGTATTTGTCCAATATTTGTTATTGGTTAGTATAGATTATTTTTAAATTATATACTGTGGCAACTTTGGAAATAAAATTGTCTCCCCTATTCAAGATTTGTTGTTGTAGCTGTTTATTGTTATGTTATTATTATTTATTAGTTTAGTGACTTTTCTGAAGTAACTCTGTGAACTCTGTATACTTTGTCATATATTTATAATGTAGTCTCTGCCTGGTCATCTTGGTGTCAGCTAATAATTAGATGAAAATTTTCTTAAATACCTGAATCTAACAAGCTTCCCCTTCTTAGTCGATAGGCTTTGTGTGTGTGTTGGTGCACCCTTAACTCTTTACTTCCTTTACTTCCACTTGTGTAGAGCCTCAAAGTTCAAAAGAGGTGGGAATTTAGAGCATCCTCCAGTGCCATCTGCCCACATATATATCCTAGGTATGTACAAAGCCCTACATGTGTGGTTTTCTATATTCCTAGGTACCTGTGAGAGCTTTTCAAAGTCTCTTAAGAATATTTTATTCCTCAGCTTTTTAAAAAGGTTTTTGGGGAGCTATTGGTTCAAACTGTTATCCATTGCTTAAATTAACTGTAATGTTAAACAATTGCTACTTTTTTTTTTCAATAAGTGCCGCAGGTAAAGGCTGTTCACATTGGAGAAGCTCTCAGTTAGGACAAATGAAGACAGCCTAGAGAATGGAGCTCTTTACAGAATTGCCAGACAGGCAGGGTGATAATGATGAACCTTGGAAATAGATATTTGAAAGAGCACCAATCTTATTCTGCCACCTCAGTGGCTGTCTTTCTGTTGGTTTCACCATAAGCTCTGGCTCTTGGTTTTTAAGACTATCATGGAGCTGGGTATATGGGATGGAAGTAGCACCAAGTAAAATGTCACATAGTTCACTGTTATTCCTGTGATTCTGTCATCTTTCTTGAATAAACACTCACCAGATTGCTACAAACATTTGGTTAATTTCTAGACTTCTTAAAAAATCTATACATTCTGATTTTTTTAAATATGGAATTGACATGTCTATAACACTGCCTATAAAACTGATCATTTTTGCCAGTTTCCTTAATGCTTTTATGTAGAGAATTTTTAGAAGTTCTTACTATACAATTTTTAAGGACAATGGGCTCATCCCCAAGTTCTAGATTATTAAGACTATTTCTGTTAACTATATAAAGATTTCACAAACTATTGAATAAGCAAGAATATCTAACACTCCATTAAGTTGATTTCTCTATTAATTTATTCAACATTTCTTGATATCCACCTTTAACACTGTGCTCCACCCATATCAAACCACTTGCCATTTATCTAACATGTTATAAGCTTTGTAACTTTAAAAAACTTTCTCAGTTCAAATATCCTGTGGTCTCCATTATGTTTTACTTGAACAATTCCTACCAATGTATTAGAATTCTAGCTAGGTTTCATCTCCTCTTTCATTAGCCATTTTCAACCAGTAAGGTATGAAAGTGTCTCACATATTGTTAGAACACCCTGTTTACCTCTATTATAGTGCTTGTAAATATTACTATATTTTTCTCCCTAAGTACAAAGGACATTTACTGAAAGATATTTTTGAGCAAAAAGTGTCATAATGTTAACTTAATACATGCATACTAAATCTTGTATTTTTACACACACAGGAAAAACATATATGTTTAAATATCATATGATCTCACCTTTAACAGGAACCTAATCAACAGAACAAACAAACAAGCACAATATAACCAAAGACACTGAAATTGAGAAGGGGAGAGGGGAGGGAATTTCAGGGGGAAAGGGGAAGGGTTTAGAGCAACAAGTATAAAGGCCACATGGACAAAACTAACAGGGGTGGAAATGGGAGGGGGGTGGGGAGGGCTGGGGCGGTGGGCTGGAATGGGAGCAAAAGACAGAAAACTGTACAAGAACAATTAAGATAAAATAAAAATAAAATTTAAAAAAGAAAAAAGAAAAAAAATAAAAATTAGTGGAATAACAAAAAAAATTGCATAAATGCTAAAGATTGTTATCTTTGAATGGTAATTGTGATTTTTCTGCTTTATATTTTTCTATATTTTTTAAGCATGGTCTTATAGTTTTTAATATTTGTCACTTCTGAAGAGATAACTTGGAGCATCTAGAATCTAGCCTTGGAATGTTCACATATGTCTACAGTTGACAGATCTACTCCTTGGGAGGGTACTGCTGTCAGAGGGAGACAAATCAAGGTCCACAGAAGGTCTTTTACATGCATAGAGAATAGCCACATGAAACATCAGACTTGTGCTTGTTCGATAAGTCTTCATTCCTTAGGCCACCACCAAAGCACCCTCAGTTCTCCAAACTGATTTCCCAGTACAACTGTATTAACTGTTATGAAATATTCTCTGCCACAACTGTTATTACTGAGTGCATCATAGAAAATGACTCAGGTGACATATCTATAACACTGACTGTTCATGCTGTTTAACATCATGAAAACTTGGTAATTACATGTCATGCACTTAACACCACTGCCTATCTTGCAAAGATAACACAATATTATTTGTTTCATCTTCTGAATCTCCATCAAAACTGATTTATTCTTACTTCACTCTTGCTTTAGTCAAGTTCATGAATATAACAATACATAGTAAACTATATTTGAAAAAAATATGGAGAGGTTTAGATGTTTAATAGTTCAATGACAGTCATCTGTGTCAGCAACTTCAGTCTTGAATAGAGTGGTACAATTTATAGCTCTTTCCCCTTTCTATGATCTCAAATGGCCCATAAGCACTCCTTCAAGCATACCATTTTTTATGGTATGATAAGTAAGTACACTTAAACTTTTGACTAGATTCTCATGGTCTTAATTTCCTAATCTCTCTGGATGTTTGATGCCTGAACCTTCCTTCAATGCTAGCACCTCCAGGCTATAAATCTAACTTGATATTCCCAACTAAGTTATATCCGTTCTACAATATTTTACTTCCAACATGTATTCCTGTGTTTCACTCCAATTCTTTTGACCAGATTTTCAAAATTGTGGTTTCACAAGGAATTTCTGCTTAAAGCTCAATCTAAGTATACACCTGTGCAATTTTCAGATTGCCCTTGCCCTACTCTTCTAATGTACATTCTGGGAACTTGCTCAGTTCCCCCTCTGTAAGGAGACAGGGTCCCTCAAACTGATTCCCTAAGTCCCACTTGTCTAGGAGTAGTCTAACAGATTCAGGCATCAGGCTAGTGGTTCCTGACCATCTAATTCTGATTTCAGCAGGTTGCTGTTTCCAGGATGTATGACCTCAAATCACTTCCTATGTGAAAAATTCCTACTGCATTCTGTGATAAAAAATAAAAAATAAAAACAAGCAAACAAAGAAAAATTCAAAACCAAAATAAAATTTTAATTCAAGTAACAATAACTTTAAGGAGCTTATATGCTAATAGAGGGAAGGCAGTGCAAAAATTACAACTCAAGACAGTAGTGGACAGTATGAAACTTAGAATGGCTAGGATTCAAATGAAAGGGAGATAAAATAGGGGACCAAAATATTTTGTTAAGAAGAATGAAATACATATCACAGTTTAGAAATTATTCCATAAAATGCTTTTCAGTGCTTAAAAATCAAACTGTATCTAGAACCTTCACTTAGCTGGAACAGTGACTTGTGTTTGTTCACTGTAGTACAAAACACTTACATGGTGTTTTGTAATGAGATGGGGCCAGGCTCCTTCATATGGCTATGCAAAAAGTTCACCAGTATCTGGTCCTACCTCTCTTTATACTGTTATCTCTCCTTTTATAACCTCCTCAAACCCTATGTCTAATGCACAATGAGCCATCACACTTCATCAAATCCAACATTCTCTTTAAAAACATGATTTTTTTTTTATTGTTGTTCAGTGACAGTAGTGCCCATCTTCCCCCATTCCTTTCCCCTGACCTACCTGCCCCCATGATTTTTTGTGTCTGGAATGTGCTTCCCTCTCTTTTTTTTTTACTCCCTGTTCTTCAAAACTCAGTTCAGGCACACCTGGAAAACAGGAAGCTTTCCTGAACATTTCTCCAGATGTGTTAACTGCCTCCTTTATTCTTCTGGTACTCCTTTTGTCTATTTCTACTGCTAATTTAACCACTGATATGATATTATAATTACTGTGTACTTCTCTGTCATCATAATTAGAAGAAGATCCTGATGATATATTTCCCCCTTTGTATCCCTCAACATAGACTAATTAAATATCTGACAAGGTACCAAGCTAAGAATTTTATTTATGTATTAGGGAATGCCCAAACATGTGCACATATTTTAATTATCAGTACCATGTTGGGATGAAGGATTTATAGTTCACTAAATATGGCCATGTGATTCTCTCATACCACATTTTTTCTTTTATCCTGAAGAGCAGTTTTGTCTCTTAGCTTCATTTTTAAACCCACTAGCCTATTTCCTTTTCTTCTCCATTCCTGTTTTGTAAATCACTAGTCTTGAAAAATGCTGAAGAATGACATGGAAGAATGGTGCCTGTGCAGAAGAGCTACTGCAGTTCAAAATGAATCTTAAATGGAAGGTTTGTGATAGATTTGCTTCTCCTGTTTGTCCTTGAGCACCAACAGGTGCGCCATATTGGGTAAAATTGCTCTGCCTTGCTTAAAGGCATAGCACTTAGTTTATAGGACATTGATTCATTTGGGTCTTGTGTCTATTCCAGCTCCAGGATATTCTCCACTATTGAAATTGACACAGTACAGGAGGAAATAAATGTGTAATCTCTGGGGCCTTAGGAAGCCCTGAGACTGCAATTGATGAGCCAGTAACCATAGTGGTTGCTTCTCTAACATTGAAAAGGCAGATTGAAGCTTGACTAGGAATGAAGCCACTCCCACCATGAACACATTAGAAACTGTCTTTACATCACTTAAGAGGGAAGGATAAAACAGTCAAAAAATAACAGATGGGAATTAGAAATAAAATCAGCAAAGGAGAATATGCATTCTGCAGTCCTCAAACTCAGTGTTTCCTTAACATACAGAAGTTCAGCCCATTTGCTTTTTTTTAGAATTTATTGGGCCAACATTGGCTAATAAATTTATATAGGTTTCAGGTGCACAAGTCCACAATCCACCATCTGTATGTCATATTCTGTGCTCAACATTTCAAGTCAAGTCTCCTTCCATCACCATTTATTCACCATTTACCCTCTTCTACCTCTCTCCACCTCCCTTTTACTCTGGTAATCAGCATACTGTTGTCTGGATCTATGAGTTTGTTTGTTTTTTTTTTTAAACTCTGTGTAGTCCTATCATCTGACTAAAACCTGTTCAAAGTTCAATGAGAACTGGAATCAAGATATTTTTCTGTCCCTACACTAAATAATTCTGGAATTTTTATGTCCTTGTACTAAATAATTCTACAATAAAGAATATTTTTCTGGCCAACATTCTAACTAATACCAGGATAAGGCAAACAGTGCTTAGGTATTTCCTCCAGGAAGTACTTGTTTCTGGGAAACACAACTGTGCCTCAATTAACTTAGTTCACTCATTAAGGCTAATAGCTTGCTCACCATTATTCACTTTGACAACTGTCCTCATGCCCACAAATCCTAAACTCTGATAAAACTCTTCCCAGTGCCAATTTCATAAGCGCTGTCTTAAAATCACCCAACCCAGGCTTTACAAAACTATTTGTGTATCTTTCACTGACTTTTTTCCTTAGAGATAAGAAAATACACTGAGAAGTGTTGTTCTTTTTTGTTTGTTTGTTTTTTAAATTATTATTGTTTTTCAGTTACAGTTGTCCTAACTTTTTCCCCATTGCTTTCCCCTGCCCCCCAATCTGGTCAGTTTAATGAACTTTGTTCAACACTGGACAGTTAAGGAGACAACATTAGCAGTCATTTCTTCTTCTCTGAATTAAAACTGTTTCCTATCTCACTTATTTCAATCCCCCAACACAGTGAAGAACAGCCTCAATCTGTCAAACCCCACACATGTTGCTGTGCACTCTCTCCCTTCTCTTCAGACCTCCAGATGCTGGTTTTCACCTATTGTCCCAACTCCTCTTTCTTCTCCTGTTAGTCAAATTATTCTACACTCTTTTCCACAGTGATAAATCTCCTATGTGTATCCTTCTTCTGGCCTCTCATTAACATTCAATATCACTTCCTACTGCTCACCCACACATGCTCAGTGCTCCAGTCAAACAATTCAAGGACTTCTTGTTGTCTGACTCACCTCCATGCTTTTCCTGTTCTTCAACATATAGACTACTTAACCCTACCCCAGAACACTGTGTGTACTTAGACCTCTTAGTTACCACATACCAGAAACATATAAATCTTAAACTTCTTTAATGACTGGATTTTATATTTTTCCCCACACTTGTCTTCTAAGCAAAACCAAACAATAAGAGGTTATAGAATGCCACAGCCAAACACGTTAAATGTCACATAGAGTGAGGAATTTCAAGCTGAACTTTGTTCCCTTTTAGGAAAAAGTCCAGAGTTGTTATGGGATTTATTCAATAGTTCCAGTTGTCCTGAATAGTTGAAAGCCTCTTGCAGTGCCTGCCTATGACTTGATGGGCTGAAAGAAATGAACAGAATGGTCTCATTGGCTGACTTATTCTATCCTGTGATCACTGCTTCTTAATGGGAAACCACAGCTGAGAGAGGAGGAGCCTATGAAATGCCTCTGGTGTGGTAGATAGCACAGCCTCTGCAGAGAGGGCTGCTCCAGGCATTTTCTGCTTCTAAGGAGGGACACTACTAGCCCGATGACCAAGGCTAGGGAGGGGGGAGGTCAACAGTGGTCACATGGCTCCCTTTATACTAAGCATTCTTCATTTCTTTTCAATGGGTTAAGGACAACCCCATGCAGATCTGTGTCTCTATTGAAGTTCCAGTGCATATCTGTCATGATGCTCAGAATGTGTTTATTGACTATTTTAAAGGACTATTTCAAGATAGAACACTCAAGAGCATGACATCAGCCTTATGTGTTTTTCTTGTACATTGTTATATAGAATTAACTGTTTAATAAAAGTTCCCCCAATGATTGCAAAGCTAAATATATATTACTATAGGAGCTATGGCTCCATGTGGCCTTCCACTATAATGTACAATGGGACTGTGCCATTTTATAATTGCTGGAGACAGGTTTTTTATATCAACACAAAATGTAGTTATGCATTAATAATTGATTGGAACAAGCTTTACTCTAATATAATAAATGAATTATTAATTGATGTTCTTAAGGATCTTAGTTCTGAAGAGAAGTTGCTTTATTTCCCCTTCCATGTTTGGGTTTCAGGTTGGAACAATATTTACAGAAGAAACAAATTACACAAATTTAATTATGGAAACAAATCAAAGATTTGCTTTTCAAGATCCATTATATTATTTCAAACTATATCAAAATTTACATGTTCAATGGCAAATTAATTTAAATAATTTACTCAATTAGGAAAAAATAGGCATTCTGGGTCTTTAGAAGAACAAAGGTGCCAGGCAAAAATTCTTGGGACCCAGTTGTAACAACAGTGGCAAATTCTCATGTAGAAAATCTGCCCTTATTTTGTATAAGAACAGCTGCTAAACTATTTTTCTAAACAATGATAGAATGTGTCAATCTCTTCAATACTGAATGCTTCATGTGTGATGTCAATTGTAACCTGCAGGAAGAAGATAACACTTCCTTTCCCTCACTCACTGTGATTCCAGCTTCTAGAACAGTTTCTGGCACAAAAAAAGGCTCTCAAAAATATTTTTAATTTAATAATAAAACATGACATGACAGTTATCTTTTTAAAAGTTAGCAGTCTATCTAGCTGGAGACAGTCTAAGTTCTGCACTGTTTAGTTCAATAACTTTAAAACAGAGCAAATAGCTGAAAGATACTTCATGTTAAAATCCATTATTAATTAATGAGGTGTGAGTCTGTTAGTGACACTTTGGTGCTCACTAAAGATTAAGAATGGAGTAAGACCTAGCTCTAATTTTTTTAGCATATCTGAATGTAATGGAAAAAGAATAAACAATTTGAACCAAAGTACTCAGAGAAAGCTGCCAAAATGTTGTTGTAAAGGTTTCCAATCCAATTATACAATTATCTTACTGAAATACATCTTTCCCTTCCCAGTGCCTGAAAAATAAAAGGCAGACTCCTTAGCAAGAAATACCCTGCTCAACCTTATCTGATCCTCCTTTTCCCCAATATTAGTTTTCTCCCATTCTCACCTTTGACTTCAATATCATTTGCCTCTGGTAATTCAAATATACACGTCATGGGAACATTGCCTCCCACAGTAAATACACCATCCCCCTAATTCATTACAACAATTTATTATGTGTTCAGGTCCTATTTCTTATTAGCCTTTTAGATTCTGCTGAGATATTGCATTTCCAACAGCTTTCTCTGACACAAGGAGTAATTATAGGATCAGTATTGCAAGTGTTAAAGCTATTTAACAAAGTCAATATTTTAGAATGAGACTAAAGTTGGTAAATTAAGTGAAGATCAAATGGAAGTAGAGTAAACAGAAGTAGAACTAAAATGATTAGAACATTGCCCAGAGAGATATCTGTGGAAATAAAGACAAAAGCAAATTGTAAAGATATTGTTGGTAAGAATATAACTTCTCTTCATTAGAGTTATAATATATAAAGAGTAAAAATAATATATCATTAGTCAAAAATACTTCTACTAATAGAATTAGGTAAATTGAAAGTGGGAGGCTATGCAAAAAGAAGTTACTAAATTCAAATGAGGTATACTGTGTTAAAGATGATGGCAAAATATTCAGATAAAAATGACTCATGGAGCGTTTAAAGTGTGGGTCTTTATATTTAGAAAAAAAAAACCCACAGAGATAGAGATGATGTTTTTGAGGTTTGAAGTTTGTACTTTTAGCATTTCAACAAAAGTAATTTATTTGTTATATATTTTGCCAGCAGACTGACAATTCCACGAGAGGGTCATTGTCTATATTCTTCATGCCTGTGGGATAGCTCAGGTCATGGCTTTCCTCCTCCTGTTATGGAAGACTGAGCAGAGTGCCCCTGGCCAGAAGGAATGTGTATTGTCCCAAGGGACAATGTGTGGCTTCCTCTCTATCAAGGGATTGGTTTCTTGCTCAGTGACTGCTTCTAGTCCTTTTCTTTCTGTATGTACACATTGATGTATTGTAACATAGCTTAAGGCCACATGAAAGCTTGTACAACTTGTACATGTGTCTTCTTTTTTCTGGGATCCCTTATAATGAGCCTCAGGCTGGGGAGAAGCATGGTCTAGCTTTGCTAAACTGCCATCTAATGGTCTGTACTCCGTCTAATGTGACTATGAAGGCTATGTCTACTCCACCAGGTCCTCCTTGTGGTGTTTTTGGCGTATTTGAATGATCAGGCAAGATCTCCAGCCTCAACCTCCTGTGTTACAATGGCTGTAACTCAAGCAGTAAGAATAATGTCAGGTACATAGTATGTGATTAATTAACAATGGAAAAATGTATTTCATGTAAGAGAACTCTGAGATATCATGTATAGTATATACTGTTACTTTAGACATGCTATTTGCATTAAAGAAATTAGTATCCTAGAGGGAAAAACAAAATGTGCATAAGGCCACAGAGATGTCCAGAGCTGAAGGCATATGGGCAAAAGACAGGGGAACTTGCTTTTAACACTGGAAATGGTGAAGGGAAAAAATTTATGGAAGAGCTTTTACTTTGTTTGCTTTTTAATTTATTTTTTATTAAATGCTCATCTGAGAATATGTTTATTGGTTTTAGAGAGAAGCAGGGTGTAGGAGGGAGAGAGAGAGAGAATTAACATTGATGTGAGAGAGAAATATTGATCAGTTGCCTCCCATATGAGCCCAGACTGGGGGCTGAACTCATAACCAAGATATGTGCTCTAGCCAGAGATCAAACTCCAAAACCTTTGCAGTATATGTGATGATGGCCAACCAACAGAGAAACCTAGCCAGGGCTTTTTCTCCTTTCTTCTATTTAAGGAAATATATATGAAGGGCTTCTTGGGCTAAAAAAAAACATAATTTTATAGTTTATCAGGCTTTTCCTCCATATTAGGATAGAGTTGATGCTCTGTTCAGTTTTCTTAGATGGTTTGTAGAATGCATTTAGATACTAAGCTTTGGTTTTGTTTGTTTTAATTTAATTGTTCTGTTTTGTTCTCAAGGGGCATTAATGCTTCATTACTTCTTGGTGTAGAGGGAAGGGTTAAGGAAAGGATAATAGTATGAACAACCACAGGGATGGATTTAGTCATGCATCTTTTTCACTTCCTCTTATTTGCATCTCTACTCCATGTTCTTGCCCTGAGACATGCCAGATGCCACCGCTGGGGCCCCATGCAGATGATGCCTCTTCACTGCAGCCCTTTTGGGCTAAGGCTGCTTCCATATAAGTGATTCTTCTGTCAACAGTTTGAAATATCTCACTTATTGAAGGCCACTTTCCCATTCGGAAAACCATCTTGCTGTGAAACCTAGTTATAGTTTATGAATTATTTTTCATATTATATAACTGCACAATTTTGATTAGACAATGTTGATAATAAGGGTTCTAATTTTCAAATGATAAAAAGTTAGGAATCTAAACTACAAAATTATTTGTTCTTGCCTTTTAGGATTCTTAATTCTGGGATGTGTGCTAATATCAGATTAATATAATGCACAATTCAAATATTATTTTACTGTAGTAGTTCATATTTCTGAAATATATTAAAATATAGATATATAAGAAGATATTAACATTTTCCTGCAACTCAATACTATTTTCTTTTTAAAAAATAGTGTTTAGGTTATCAGTGTCATATTCTGATAAAAATGTGTGTGTATATGCACATATACACGTAATTTGGAATTGTATTATCATAAACTCTAAATGTTTCTCCAAATATTTTTACATTAGAATAAACACTCAGAAAATTTGCTTATGTTTGAACAAATATTGATCTAATCTAAATTGTGATAGTATGATTGGTTCAATAGAGATGTCAGGGTTGGGTCAACTAGCTTTTCCTCAGTTACTGAGAACACCATATCCAAACATGGTTAGCTTCCTCTGAGCTCCAGCTGTTCTATAGTACCAGGCACAGGTTATTGAAGAGAACTAAGATCTGTTGGGGTACTTAGGCATGGAACAGGCATACAATAAGTCTGGATAGAGGAAGACACAGTGTAAAGTGTGCAATCAAAGCTACAGCAGGTGACTGATTTTGAGGCAGGAGCAGCTGAGAAGTTCACAAGCAAAAGGAGATGGAACCAAAGTAGAAGAGAGCCAGAGGTTTAAAAAACTGAAATGACCTTAATTTTCATCATAGACTATATCATAAATTGCAATATTCCACCTCATATTATTGATACCATATCTAGAAAGGTGATGGGGACAAGGTGATATCAAAGGGTGATATCTATGCTGCTCCAATAGAACTATACATGGTATAACCTTAAATCTTTCCCATAAACCCACAGAGATACACAACTTCTGTTAATGGATCACATTTTTTAAAAAGTTTCCTACTGTAAATGTTTCTCTGTAGCCAATTTGTGGTTTGTATATGCCAATGTTATAAATTCTGGAACCTATTATTACTCCCATGGGAAAAGGTGCACAGCAAGACACTCAGGACCAGAAAGCTTCTATCATGACATGGGAAAACTAGAAAAACTAAATTATATTTAAGCAACCGTTTCATGTATTTAAGTCAATTGTAATGAAAAAAGTCTACCATTACTTTCTGTTCTCTTTATGAAGATACAAGTCAAAGAGAACAAATAAAATTTTGATGGTCATGTAGATTTTTTGCTTCAAACAGCAGACAGTCTTGTGGGATTTTCATTTTAACAACGCAAGGTTAATAGGATTGCAGTAAATGGTTCCATACACTGTTTCTTGATGTTTCTGAGAAGTTTTCGGGATTTCTCCTTTTCACCCAATATGTCCCAGGGTATCAACTGTCTCTACATCCAGTTATGGCACTCCATAGAACCTTATGAAATATCCCATGAAATGAAAATAATTGCTGCCATTTCTAGAGAAGAAATTTTGAATCTTAGGAAAAAACTCATGCTTTCACACCAAAAGAAATATTTTTCTTCTGTTTTATGGAAGAGAAAATTAGGTTAAACAGACTAGTTGAATTCTATTGCTAGAGAGCTAAAGGGCACTAAACTAAAGAGGCAATGGAGGAGAAAGAATTCAGTGAGATGCCAACTGGAGAGGGGAAGTTCACTAATGTCAACCTAAAGTGTGAATGATGAACAATTTATATAAAGGTTTAGAACTCTCTCCTTATATTTGTATAAAGGTGTTGTCTTCAGATAATAAAATATTTTAATGGTGAGTTCCTATATCTTCACATTTCCAAACATTTATCATATATAGCTACTGGATTAAATTCTAGATTGAAAAAATGTGTATCATTTCCTTGTTCTGTTGAATTTGAAGGATGTACATTTTTAGACATCCCCTAAAAATTCCCCGGAGGTGTTTGTTTCTGCACCTTTCACCAATGATGAGCAAAGTAAATCACATGCAAAGCCAAAATTTGTAAACTGTGAAACTTATATTCTACTGGGATTCAGGCATAATAGATATTGTTGTATTTGAGGGCATAATTTAAGTGTAGTCCTTGTTTTGCTACCCACTAAACCTAGAATGAAACAAATAGCAACATGTCCACTAAAGAAGGATGGGCAAGGGGTGCCTATTATCACCTGCTGTAAAACAGAAAATGTTAGTAAAGCAGCTGAAGTATTTGCCTACGTTGCATTATATTCAGTTAATTTTGAAAAATCCATTCACTCAATTTTCTATTGTATTTTATTCTAGGGAATCATAAAGGGAGAATTTAACAAAGAAAAACAGAGAACATTTTGGTGATAGTTTGGCCCCAGTTAAGGTCTTAAATGAAAGGCCACATAAAACTTTGTCCAAAAACTTCCAAATAAAAGGGGCATCAATAAAAAATATCTTCATAGAACAAAAAATCTCTTATTGATGATGAGACATGTTAATAAGAAGTCTCCTTTTTGATTATTAACCATTATAGGTTTGAGTATCTAATTTTGGGTGAGGAAATAAAAAAGATAGTGAAGAAATTTTACATGATGTAAGAGAGGATTTGGAGCTATTGGTTTAATCTTTAGATAGAGGGAAAATGTAATTAAAATAAAAAATCTAGCAGAATAGAGGATAAGACTAGATCAAATAATATGACGGTGTTGAGATGGCTGAATACATTTTAATAATTAAGGTGAGAAGTTAATTAAATGTGTCAACATTGCTGTAATGTAAATTTTTCTCCTTTTTTCTCTCAAAAATCTTCATTGAAGTCATTTTCATTCAATAATCTGTCAAATTTATTATTTTGTATATATCACTGAGGAAACTTTAGTATTACAATAATATTTCATGTAAGAAAATAAGGTTCTAAGAGCGAAATGAAGAGCAAACCAACCCTGGAATTCAAGAAAATTTTGGAGTGGGGCAATGGACTTCCATAGATTTGTTTTTGATGGGGGGAAATGCATTGTTTAAAGATGATTATCTTATTTACACTTTTAAAACTCTCAGAAGACTTCCCTTCGAATGAAAGTCACATGTCTTACTATGCCATAAAAGATCTTAAATCCCTATAGACCTCACCACTTACTTTCTTCATCTACTTGATTTTTTCTTTATCATTTAGTATCAGCCCAGCCCCACTGTTAAACCTTTAAAAATCTTTCATCTATAATAATATCCCCTACTCTCTGTTAAGCCACCCTGTTTTACATCTGTATGGCTTTCTTAGATTCCTAAAAATTATACTTTTAATGTTTGTGTTTATTTTCTACTTGTCTTAGTAAAATGCAAGCTCCGTAAGAGCTCTCCTCCTCCTCTCTCTCTCCCTCTTTCTTTCCCTTTCTTTCTTTCTTTCTTTCTTTCTTTCTTTCTTTCTTTCTTTCTTTCTTTCTTTCTTTTCTTCTTCTTCTTCTTCTTCTTCTTCTTCTTCTTCTTCTTCTTCTTCTTCTTCTTCTTCTTCTCCTCCTCCTCCTCCTCCTCCTCCTCCTCCTCCTCCTCTCTCTCCCTCTCCCTCTCTCATCTATCTGAGGATATATGTATCTGGGTAAGTGACCACGGTTAACATGTCAAGCCTAAAAACATTTTAGTTCATCATCTATGGGACAACTAAGGCATCCAAAAAAGCCCACTTTAACTTATGTACTCTGAGCTTTAGCACAATAGTCCTCTGAGCTTCTGTTTTCCCGATATGTTAAATGGAGATAACGATATCATCTTTTCCCTTCTAACAGGGTTCTTAAAGCTAAGAAATCAGAATTATATTTATTAAATCACTTGATGTACTATTCACACATAGTCAGCAGTTAGTGTAGAGAAGTGGTGATTTATAGAAAAGATTGTAGAATCTATGGCATAAACTCGAGTCAATATGTATACTAATGCCATTCCCTGCAATTAGTAATACAAGAGTATAAAATTTTGAGTAAATTAAGATATCAGTTGCACATCAGCTACACTGAGTTTGAGGTACCAATGACATGCAAGTGGGCATATATAGCAGAAAAATGGAAATCAGAGTCTGTTGTTTACAAGGCATGTTATGTCAGTGGCAAAATTATGGAAGTCATGATTTTAAAAGTGATGGGGCTCCACAGTGTTGGAAATGTCCAAAATGAATGAGGGAGAAACAAACCATTGGCTTTTCATGTTGGTTGTCCATCTGAATAACCTACACAGCTATTTAAATATCAGAGACCCAATAGTTAAGTTTCTAGCCCAACTATTGCTCCTAAACTTGGAAATTTTCCTCATTTAATTAGGTTAGGCATCTTATGATCATTACCTCAAAGAAAAAAATGTGACACAGAAATCATAAAAGGGAAGCCTATTTTTTCTGCCTTTTATGGTTCTTGAACATATTGCCTATGAGAAAAGAGAAAGCCTCTAGAACTCAGATGATAAAAGCACCACCACCTCTCACAATTTGATCAAGATTTTCTGGACACTGGAAAGGAGTGTCCTCTAGAACAGCCTTGACTGGCAATGATTATGCAAGTTGGAAGGGGCTTTAGGAGAGCATTTTAACACTGCCTTGTGGTGTAGTATTGAATTGCAATCAAGGACTGGCAGACAAACACATGGGTAATAGATTAGCAGTTTCAAGGATCAATAACCAAGCTCTTATGGGAGAGTATACATATTAGTAGACATGTAAACCCCTCGCTGTGAACTGAATGTGTCCCTAAAAATCTGTATGTTGAAACCCTAGCCTCCACTGTGGTGTTATTTGAAGTAGGAGCCTTTGAGAGCTAAGGTTGCATCAAGTCATGAGGCATGAGGATGGGGTCCTCATGATGGATTTAATGGCTTTATAAGAAAAGAACAAAAGTTGTCCCTACATTTCCCATGTGCACTCACTGTGGAAAGGTCAAAGGTACATGTGTCTGTAAGCCAGGAAGAAGGCTCTGAGTAAAAACTCTGAGTAAAAAAGAGATACTCCAAACTACATGAGATAAGTCAACCCAGCACACAGGAAGAGCAGATCAACACTAAAATCACTTTTGTTATTGAGATAATATTGCTCTCCTTCCAACTTTGTAGTATGAGATTCTCACATGAGATTCAGTTTGTCAGAATCTGTAGAGATGAAGGCCATTCATCCTTACCTCCAAACATATAAACTCCACAGAATTTTTTGATGTACAGAGTCACCAAGGAAGAACCTTGATAATTATGTATATTTAAAATGTGTGGCAGAAGAGCAGGACATAAAAATATATAGAATATAGCTCTGAAAGTTAAGGAAAGTCTTAGTGCAGCAAGGAAGGAGAGTTCAGGCCAAAGGACCAGATGCTGTGCAGCAAAGTGAGACATGGATATGGAAAAGTGAAAGGAGCAGACTACACAATTTTTCAAAGCAATTAATAAGGATAAGGAAAATGTCACCTGATCTGAGGAACTTCAAGTTCAAGGAAATACTTTTCTTTCCTTTTTTAATGTTTTTAAATATCTGTTTTTATAATGGTAAGAGCCATTGTCATATATTGGGCCTAATGGAAAAGATCTCATTGATAAATACTTTAAAGATTTCGGAAAATGGGGGCATTGCTAACAGATAAATAAGTATTATTTATTTATATAATGCAAACCCTAGGCCTGCAATTGCTTTTCATGCCTTTATTATATAAATTTGTGGATTTGTTAAAAAAATAAGTAAAGTAAATATTATCATTGTAAACGTTTTCATATTAAAATACAGATACTCACAGAGGAGGAAGCTGGCAGTGTAGTAGGAGGGAGCATATTCTACTTCCCCTTACATATGGGAGAAAAACCTAGCGGATCTATGGAGGAACAGAGCAAACAGCCAACAGTATCCCAGCATATATGAAAACAAGAGACCAAAAATTGTAGCAGACACTGAAAAACCAGATGGTAAGAGACTACTTCAGGACAATAAGTTCTCAGGGACCTAAGGTGCTGGGACCAGGGTGGCTGCAGCACTAGGCCATGCATTTGCCAGGTCTGCCACAGGATCCTTGGGAGAGAGCCAGTTCAACTGCTCCCTCCCCAGCTGCTTGAAGTTATAGAGAGGGAATAAGGACTAATTGGCAAACACACAAGGGCTTCGAGCACCCACTGGAGCCTGTGGACACTGGTTGAGAGAGATAAAGAGTCATGCAGTGGTGGGTCCTGATCCTGGTAGTCACCAGTCTGGTTGGAAAATTGGGCTGTGCCAGAGGTCAGGCCATTCCATGGAACAACAGGCTTGAGTAGAAGAAATTCCTCAAAAAGAAAAAGTGAAAAGAGACACTGTTTGGGAAATTCTTCTGCAGTGGCTGCTCCGGAACCTCCCCACCCAGCTGGGCAGCAATCCCAAGGTTGTGTGGAATGCTTTGCACATCCCCATGCCACAGGAAGTGTGCACTTGCAAACCCATGGGACCAAGGCAGCCTAGCCTAGTGCAGCCAGAACTTGCCCGCACCCCAGCCCACAGAGCTAAGGCTGTCCCACACCCAAGGCCAGAGCCAGGCTGCACAGATAGAGGAGGGAGAAAAGCCATATCAATCACCCTCAGCCTGCTGCAGTCAGAAAGACTAGAAATACTGGATGACCAGTTTGAAACCAACAAGAAACTCGGATTTCTTGTTGTTGTTGTTTAAGTATTTTTTATTTTTTAATTTTTATTATTTTTATCTTTGAATTCCTTTTTTCTCTTTCCTTTTTCCTGCTTTATTCCTTCTTCCTTTCTTTCCAATTTCATCTCATCTTCCTTCTTCCTTCTGCTTTTTTTTAATACACAAAAGTGAGACAGAAAACCTAAAACTGAGAAAAGACCAGAGCTGGACCCAAAGAGGGGGCATCACAAAAGCTGTGATAGTGAGACAAATTTCACTTTGCTATCACAGAGAACCTGCAAGTTATTGTATATTTCTACTATTTTTGTCCATCATTCTTAGATCTTTTATTTTAATAGTATTTTTGTGTTCCTCTTCCTTCTGTATAGTCTTCTTTGCTTGGCTGGTTATATTGTATCATTTGACAGATTTCCCCTGTTCTCTCTTTCATAGTGTATTGCTAATTTACTTTCTTTCACTTTATTAGTGTTCTATTAGCACATTACTCAGGGTCCTATACCCCCTAATCTTGTTATCCAGATCGCATAGATTCTGTCATATGATTTACAATATTATTGTAAATAATAGCTGTTCCATACAACTGTAAATACTTCACAACACCCCTCCCAGATCTTAGCCCACCTCATGGTTTCCAGAACTTTATTACTGTAGTGGTTAACTCTATTTTCTCACACACTATACCTATTTACTATCCTTTTCTCCCACCTTGACTCAGAATATGACCACCTACAATGTCACTGCTTTCTAGATCCAACTCACAATTCTTCCCTCCACAACAAGAGTCTTATGTTCTTTCCATCCTTTCTAAAAAGTGACTAGTTGGGTGGAAGATCACAATTAACACTATACATAGTAAAAGGATCTTCTATCTCTTCACTAACAGCTGCCACTGTAAACATCATAGAAAACTCTTGCTGTCTTCAATAATTTTCCCTTTCCCCTCCAATGGATCACAAAAAAAGAGTAGGTGGAAGCTCTGAACACCAGG
>PVKU01003760.1:151560-167681 GCA_004027475.1 Anoura caudifer
AAAAAAAAAAAAAAAAAAAAAAAAAAAAAAAAAAAAAAAAAAAAAAAAAAAAAAAAAAAAAAAAAAAAAAAAAAAAAAAAAAAAAAACCTGAATAAGAGCAAGAGAAAATCCTCAAAATCTTGTACATGCAGAATAACCTGCTTCAACAAAACCATCCCTCACCAGCAGAACAAAATATAAGTGGTGATGGACAGAGTGTCCTTCAGTTAACCAGCTGGTGGAAAGAACCCACCAAAGAAAGACCCAACAACAACCAAAACCAAAAGACAAATACAGAGTCAACTTAAACAACAACCCAATTCCAGTGAGCTAGGAAGATTAAGGAGACTGCATCACTGGATCTCAAAGGTATTCTACCACATAAGTTCACACCATAAACCCAGGGAGCCAGAACAGATCAATTTAAAAAGCTGAGTCTAACAAGAAGAGTCTTACAAAAAATGGGCAGACAAACAATCCCCAAATGAAAGGAAAGGAGGAATCCCAAGAAAGAATGCTAAATGAAATAAAGGCAATTCAACTACCAGATATTGAGTTCAAAGCAATGGTTATCAGGAAGCTCAACGATCTCACAATCTGAGTTCTTGGTGAAAATGCTCCAAGCCATAAGAAAATGGCAAGAAATATTCCAAGTAATGACAACCGGAGGCCTGCAAACAAGACTGCTTTACCCAGCAAGGTTTTCAATCAAGATAGAAGGCAAATAAGGAGCTTCCCAGACCAAAGAAATCTAAAAGATTACACCTCTACCAAACCAGTTCTGCAAGAGATGCTACAGAGACTGCTTTAAGGAAAGGAAGGGAAATGGGGAGAGAGAGAGAGAGAGAGAGAGAGAGAGAGAGAGAGAGAGAGAGAGAGAGAGAGAGAGACATGCAATAATGACAATGAATAAGTACCTATCAATAATAACTTAAACATAAAATGATTAAATACTCCAATGAAAAGACATAGAAGAGCTGAATGGATAAAAAAGCATGAGATACACATATGCTGCCTACAAGAGACTCACCTCAGGACAAAAGACCTACAGAGAGTGAAAGTGAAGGGCTGGAAACAAATTTTCCAAGCAAATGGACAGGGAAAAAAAAGCAGAGGTAGCAACACTCATATCAGACAAAATATACATCAAAAAAGGGCCATAAAGAGAGACCCAGAGGATCACTTCATAGTAATCAAGGGAAGAATCTACCAAGAAGACATAAAAATTGTAAGTATATATGCACCCAACATAGGGGCACTGAAATGTATAAAGAAAATCTTAGAGGACTTCAAGAAAGATATTGACAGCAACACAATTATAGTAGGGGATTTTAACACCCCACTGTCAAAAATGGACAGACCTTCCAAACAAAAAATCAACAAAGATATTGAGGCATTGAACAACACTCTAGATAAAATGGAATTAACTGATATATATAGAGAGCCCTACATGCCCCAAAAGCTGAATACACATTCTTTTCAAATGTACATGGAACATTTTTGAAGATAGACTACATGATAGGACACAAAAAAAGACTCAACAAATTCAAGAAAATTGAAATCACACCTAGCATTTTCTCCAACCACAAGGGACTGAAACTAGAACCCAACCCCAAGGGGAAAAAAACCCTCAAAGTGATGGAGACTATATAGCATGCTATTACACAATGAATGGGTCAAGAATGAAATTAGGGAAGAAATCAAAAAGTTTCTGGAAACAATGAAAATGAACTCACAACAAACCAAAACTTATGGGACACAATGAAGGCAGTCCTGAGAGGGAAGTTTATAGCAATACAGGCTTACCTAAAAAAGATAGAAACATTTCACATAAACAAACTAACCCTAGGCCTACAAGAACTCGAGGAACAACAACAAAGACAGCCCAAAGTAGAAGGAAGGGAAAAAAAAAAAAAAAACAAGATCAGAGAAGAATTAAATGTTGAAGAGATAAAAGCACAATTCCAAAGATCAATGAATCCTGGAGCAGGTTCTATGAAAATACAAACAAAATCAACAAGCCTTTCAGCAGGCTCATCAAGAAAGAAAGACAGATGACTCAAATAAACACAATCAGAAATGAAAGAGGAGAGATTACAACTGACACCACAGAAATACAAAGGAGTGTAAGAAATTACTATTAAGAACTGTATGCCAAGAAATTTGAAAACCTAGGTGAAATGGACAAGTTTCTAGAAAAATATAATCTTCCAAAACTTAATGAAGAAGAAGCAGAAAGTCTGAACAGACCAATAACAGCAGATGAAATTAAAGCAGTAATCAAAAAACTCCTGACATACAAAAGATCTGAACTGGATGGTATCACATGAGAATTCTGCAAAGCATTTAAGGAAGAACTAAACTCTATCCTTCACAGATTATTCGAAAATATCCAAAATCATGGAAGACCCCAAACTCTTTTTATGAAGCCAGCATCATCCTAATCCCAAAATGAGATAAAGACACAACAAAAAAAGTACATTTCAGGCCACTATCGCTGATTAACATAAACACTAAAATCCTCAACAAAATACACTCAAACCTCATCCGACATTATATTAAAAAGATCATACACCATGATGAAGTGAGATTCATCCCAAGGATGTATGGATGGTTTCATATTTGCAAGTCAGTAAATGTAATACATCACATAAATAAAAGCAAAGATAAAAATCACATCACCATATCAATAGATGTGGAAAAGCATTTGATAAGATACAGCACCCATTTATGATAAAAACACTCAGCAAAGTGAGAATAGAGAGAGTACTCCTCAACATAATAAAGGCAATATATGAGAGATCTACACCCAACATCATACTCTACGGGCAAAAAAATAAATCTTTTCCACTAAGATCAGGAACAAGACAAGGGTGTCCATTTTCACCACTTCTGTTCAATATAATATTGGAAGTTATAGCCACAGCGATTAGACAAGAAAAGGAAATAAAGGGCATCCAAATTTTAAAATAGGAAACAAAATTATCATTGTTTGCAAATGATATGATAGTGTACATAGAAAATCCCTTGACTTGGCAAAAAACTGAACAACCTAATAAATGAATTTGGCCAAACTGCTGATACAAAGTCAATATCCAGAAATTAAAGGCATTTTTGTACACCAGTAATGAAACAGCAAAAGCAGAAATCAAGAAAAAAAATCCCACTCAATATGGCAAAAAGAAAAATAAAATACCTATGAATAAACCTAACCAAGGAGATGAAAGAATTTTGTGAAGAAAACTGCACAATACTGAAGACAGAAATCAAGTAAGACATAAACAAATGGAAACATATACCTTGCTTATGGATCAGAAGAATTAACATCATCAAAATGTCCATACTACCCAAAGCAATTTACAGATTCAATGCAATACCTATTAAAGTAACAATGGCATATTTCACAGAAATACAACAAACCCTTCTAAAATTTATATGGAAACATAAATGACCCTGAATAGCTGCTGCAATTTTGAGAAAGAACAAAGTAGGAGAGATCACAATACCTGATACCAAATTGTATTACTAGGTCACTGTAATGCCTGGTACTGGCATAAAAACAGGCACATGGATCAGTGGAACAGAACATAGAGCTTAGAAATAAACCTAAGTCTCTATGGCCAGTTAATATTTGACAAAGCAGGAAGCAATAAAAAATGCAATAAAAATCGTCTCTTCAACAAGTGGTGTTGGGAGAACTGGACAGCTATGTGCAAAATATGAAACTTGAGCACCAACTTACACCATGCACAAAAATAAATTCAAGGTGGATAAAATATTTAAATATAAGCTGTGACACCTTTAAAGTCCTAGAGGAGAACATAGGCAGACAAATCTCAGATATTTCATGCAGCAACATTTTTACTGATATGTCCCCTAAAGCAAAGGACACAAAGAAAAGAATGCACAAATGAAATCCCATCAAAATAAAAATCTTCTGCATGGCTAAAGAAAATAGTATTAAAATGAAATGAGGACCAACTGTATGGGAAAACATATTTGCCAACGATACCTCAGACAAGTGTTTAATCTCCAAAATATATTAAAAACTTACACAAATCTACTCTAAGAAGACATGCAACCCAATTAAAAATGGGCAAAGGACTTGAACAGACACTTCTCCAAGGAGGACATACAGAGGATCCAGAGACACATAAAAAAAATGCTCAGTTTCTCTGGCTATCAGAGAGCTGCAGATTTAAGCCACAATGAGATACCACTTCACAGCAGTCAGAATGGCCATCATAAGCAAATCAACAAAAAACAAGTGTTGGAGAGGTTGTGGAGAAAAGACAACCCTAGTGCACTGTTGGTGGGATTGCAGACTAGTGCAACCACTATGGAGAACAATATGAAATTTTCTCAGAAAACCAAAAATGGGTCTGCTTTTTGACCCAGCAATTCCACTGCTAGAATTATATCCTAAGATCCTGAAACACCATTCCAAAAAAAACTATGCACTCCAATGTTCATAGCAGCACAATTTATGGTAGCCAAGGGTTGAAAGCAACCTAAGTGCCTATCAGTAAATGAATGTATCAGAAAATTATGGTGCGTTTACACAATGGAATTCTATGCAGCAGAAAGAAAGAAGGAGCACCTACCCTTCACTATAGCATGGATGGAACTGGAGAGCATTATGCTAAGCAAAATAAGTCAGGCAGTGAAAGACAAATACCACATAATCTCATTTTTAACAGGAACCTAACCAACAAAACAAACAAACAAGCAAAATATAACCAAAGACACTGAAATTAAGAACAGGCCGACAGTCACCATAGGAGAGAGGGTAGGCAATTTTAGGGGAAAAGGGTAAGGGTTTACAGGAACAAGTATAACGGACACTTGGATAAAAACTAGGGTGTGTGGAAATGGGAGGGAGGTGGAGAGGGCTGGGGGTAGGCTGGGTTTGGAGTAAAAAACAAAAAAATTGTACAAGAATAACAATTAATATAAAATTTTAAAAATAAAAAATAAAACTTGAAAAAATACATATACTTACACACAGGCATACATGCACAAAACACATACAAGTTATATAACTCCTGAAGTGCACATGTAACATGTAGCCAAACTGGGATTGGAGCTGAAACTTTCTGCTTTGTAATTGACATTTGCTCATGGTTTCCAAAATGAATGTTCAAGTGTCAAGAGCATCAGAGTGAACACAAAGATTCACTGGAAATACTTTACACTTTTGAGATAAATAATGGTAACTGACAACCACAAAGCACCATGTGAAGAACTTGGGAAAGCCAGTCAACATTTCCACTTAAGCTACACCATGCTCCTATTGATTATAGTTGTGTTCTCAGTATTTGCTGCCATCAAAAGCAAGTACCACCTAAAATTCATTGTGAAACCAAATCTGAGAATGGTGGTTTCCATTCTAATTTCATTATTTTAGAAACTATGCAGTGCCCAACATGCACGCATCTCAATAATAAGTAGTTCTGGTTTGAATGATAAATGTTATTTCAACTTATGAATATTATTTCTTCTGGCAGATAAAAAGTTATTGAGCCATAAATATTTATTAATGTTGGACTTGCACAACTAAATAGATTTGTTATGTAATTCTTTGGGCCTGGAAGTACAAACAATCTACCAGCAGGGTGAACCTAGGAAGTGTAGAGACATTGGCCTTATGTCCAAAATGGGAAAGGAGAGCAAATGTCTGGATGGAGACATTAACCATAGAATGGCAAAGGGATATACCTTAATTTTAGAAAGAAATAAATGGAATTAGAACATTTACATTAATCTTTTCAAATGAAGAAAAGAGAAGTTAGGAGAATTTTGTTCATTCGGCCAGGATCTACTCAATGAGTAGGCAGTGAGGATGTCTGCTGAAAATAGGTGAGAGGGGATAAGATTAAAGAGCTGATAATATTGAAGCAGTTTCTGAGGCATAAGGGCATAAAAAAGCTCTACTCCACTGTATAGTTAAGCATATGAGTTCAATTCTTGGTTGTTTTAACCCAATATCATCAATTTTAATATTTAAATAAAACATTTAATTAGAACTTTTGAAATTAATAACAACTTATTTTGAAATAAAATTTAAGATCTTCAGCCTATCTTGAATGGTTCTAGCTCTTTATGAAATGTATGTTTTATATACTAACTCATGCACATGTGTTGTCTGTTCAAATCAGTAGGCACCAAGACACTGGCTTCTGTGAGATGGATGCATGTTGGCTTTCTCTAAAGGTACCCATAGTTGTTGATCTAAGATGTATTGGATAAACACATGTTTTAAAAATTGTTTTAATTTGGCACTTTCTGTCAACATACATGTTAACACTATTCTCACACACCCTATATCCAAGGCTGTCAGTAACCTAACGATGCGAAGCATTCTTTTTCCAATTTGTCTATGTTGAGGTTCGAGAAATGTCTGTGAGAATTAGAATCTGGAAACTCAAAAATAAGCACTCAACCCAAAAGATAGCCAGTATTCTGAAGAGATTATACAGGGAAGCTGAAGAAAAAATACCTTAGACCTAGATGCATAACTTTAAATAAACATCTCATTTAAATTAATGGCCTGGTTACATTTCCTTTCCAGCTCTTCTAAATTTTATCAGTGTTTCTGTGTTGTACTAGAACAAAGTCTGTATTATTTAAACTAGTTTTAAAACATTGATTGGTGTGTCATTAAACTACAATGTCATGTATTGGAGTTGGGAAAAAACACAGGGTATAATGGTTCATTGAATTCAATCACCTGTATTGAATAAATAAATTTGTGTAAGCTTTAGCAAGTTGTTTAACATCTCTGAATCTCACCTTAGTTTTAACTTAAAAATTGTGGTTGGTTTCTGCATCTAGGAAGATGGAGTAGACATACGTCCCTCTATTCCTCTTTCTAATAGCAAAGTGATCCTTGACATACATACAAAATGAAAATAAGAAACAACAACACAAACATAAGAAAACCAAAAGGTAGAGAGAAAACAGATTTTGTAGGGAACTCACAACATAATACTGAGCTCCCTGTACCTTCTTTTTGCATCAGGTATCCCTTATATGGGAGTAAAAGAAGCTGGTAACAAATTGAGCTGACAAAAAAAAAAAAAAAAGAAAACAATACGCATTTGCTGTCTAGAGTCAAAGAATAAGCAAAGTGGAATTCTATACAGAGAGAGAAATTTTAGAGAGTAATGGCTCCACTCTAGCCAAATACTGGAAAAAAAAACACTGAAAAAAATTGCTCCACCTCCACCCATGTCACAGAAGTTGAATGGGAACTTACACAGATGGCGCTAAAAAATGTTGTGAAGAGAACAAGAATTTTCATCCCATCTGTATGGTAATGTGCCACCCCCACTTTTGTATTAAAGAGGACAATGCAGAACACCTGAATGTTTATCCATATTGAGAATTCTCAAGGGATGCTAAGATGGCATTTCAGAATAACGTTGAGTGTTAAGAGTTTTGCCACAGCCAATGGTGAGGAGGTCCACTCCCAGGGTGTCAGTTAGTAAAAGCCAAATGAGAAACAACAAGGAGGTCCTTCTTCCCTTGACAGCCAAGTTGATATCAGTAGAGGCCTAATGAGGAGCTGGAAATTCCACTTCTACCAAGAAGTAATTAGATGTTCATACCCCATCCTCAGGTGTCAATGGAGGCTGAGTGGAAAACCTGGACTTCTAGCCACACACGTCAATACCAAGGCAACATGAACACTTCCCCTGCTAGAGTGAAATCACAAAAGGTCAATAAAACAAAGCAATTACGGTCCAGAATCTTATAACATAATACTCTTGATGTCCAGATTCCATATAAAAATCAATTATCATGCAATAATTAGAAAAATCATAACTGGAATAAAAGGAGCAACAAATAGCATATTTCATATTGACACTATAATAAACATCACAAACTTAGTGGCTTAAAACAACTTACCATTGTTGTCTTACAGTCATGAAGGTCAGAAGTCCAAAACGGCTGACTGGGCAAATAGAGACAGAGCTTCATTAATTCTGAAGGCTCTAGGACAGAGTTTTTTGGGTGTTTTTTTTTTCCAGTTTTTACAGGTTGCCTGCATTCCTTGGCCTATATCTCACTTTCATCTTCAAAGTCAGGAATGACTACATTACCCCAGCACTCATTCTATTGTTTCCTTCTTCTATATATAAGGGGACTGACAATTACACTGAGTTCATTCAGCCAAGTCAGGATAACTTTTCCATCTTCATATCAAGTTATTAAAAACTTAATTCCATCTCTACCCTTAATGCCCCTTTGCCCTACAAACATAGTATATTCAGTTTCCAGGAATTACAACATAGACTTCTTTGGGGCTACAGTATATTTTAAAACTTAAGAGAACACTACAAAACATAAGAAATCTTAAGCTTTCAAAATTTTATTTTTCCTAATTCCCTTGCTAATATTGTAATTATTTGGAAATTGTATGATGCTTCTACCCTCTTCCCTTTTTTCTTTTTTTGAATTAAGGAGCTTACCTGTCTTTGCTCCTGAAAGCTCACGTAAACTTGTCTCCTCCATGATGAAGGATATTTTTTAAATATACATGTAAGTAAGCAAAAATTTCATAAAAACAAGTGTCTCCATATTTCATATTTATATGCATATGTGTGTTGACTTCCTTAAGAAAGGGTAAGACCTCCTTCAAATGACCAATTCTGGGAATGCCACTGTAGTTTTACTATATGCTTTTAAAGATAAATGCCTAAATACCAAACTATGTCAATATATCAGCTTTCCATCAAAAAGCAAACATATTAACTTTTATTAATACTTTTTATACAAATAAAACCCCACATTTAAAATATATAGAAGGTAATGAGACAAAAGAAAGCAAAATATCTATACTTCACTTGCATTGTTAAAATGTGGACATCAGTGGATTGTGATAAGATTTTATAACCTTAAACAAACAGATACAATAGGACACTTCTTCCAGAAGGACACACAGATGGCCAATAGACATATGAAAAAAATGTTCAATATCACTAATCATCAGAGAAATTAAAATTAAAATCACAATGTATGAGATATCACCTCATACCTGCCAGAATGGCTATCATCAATAAACCAACACACAAATGTTGGTGAGGATGTGGTAAAAGGGGAACTGTTGGTGCACTGTTAGTGTACTGTTGGTGGGAATGAAGACTGGTGCAGCCACTGTGGAAAACAATGTGAAGTTTCCTCAAAAAATTAAAATGGAACTGCTTTCTCCAAAAATGAGTCAAACTAGAAATTAATAACAAATAGGAAAGAAAAATTTTCACATGCCCGGCTGCCAGGTTACCATTCTCATTATATGAACAATGGCTGGACTTTTTCTGGATGGACCTCATATATTGTGTTCATGGACACAAAAAATTGACATCATTAAAATGTCTACTCTACCCAAAGCAATCTATACTTTCAACACATTTACTATTAAAATGTCAATGGCATATTGTGTTGAACTAGAACAAATAATCCAAAAATTGGAGGGGGAAAGATGGGCAGCCAGCGTGGAGAAAACTTGTGTCAAGGCAGCAGCTGGAGCACTGTGATGGGCAGGGGCTAGTGCAGTGGGTGAGGCATTGTGTGGTGGAGTGGGTGGTTCAACATTTGCACATAGGTAAACTGGGAAGAGCAACAGGGGAGCAATAAAGACCAAGCAACCCAGGGTTCTGGTGTGGGGAAATAAAGCCTTTAAACCCCTGACTTAAAACATCTGTGGGGGTTGCAGCACTGGGAGAAACTTCCAGCCTCAGGGAGATTTCACTGGAGAGACCCACAGAGACCCAGAACAAACACAAACCCACATACCTGGAAATAAGCACCAGAAGGACCCAATTTGCTTTTAGGTAGAGGAATAAGTGACTGAAAACACTCAGAGAGATGAAAAAGCAAATTGTACCCTCTCTGACCACTCATCCGCATATAGCACAACAAAGGAGACAAGTGGGTTGCCCTACCCTCGTGAATACCTAAGGCTCCACCAATTACTATGTAACAGGCACACTCAGATAAAAAAAAATATGGTCCAAATGAGAGAACTGATCAAAACTCCAGAAAAAATACAACTAAGCAATGAAGAGATAGCTGATCTATCAGATGCAGAGCTCAAAAGAGTTGTAATCAGGATGCTCACAGAATTGGTTGATTATGGTTGCAAAATAGAGGAAAATGTGAAGGCTATGAAAAGGGAAATGAAGGAAAATGTACAGGTAACCAACAGTGATGGGAAGGAAACCGGACTCATATCAATAGTTTGGAACAAAAGGAAGAAATAAACATTTAACCAGAACAGAATGAAGAAACAAGAATTCAAAAACAATTATGAGAGGCTTAGGAACCTTCAGGACTACTTTAAACATTCCAACTTCTGAATCATTGTCATGGCCTCCAGCTTATGGGGTCCATGGCATTGTAGCTGAGGCAAAAGAAATTTACATGGACTATGGAATCCTGTGGAGAAAAAGGGCAGGCACTTCACTTTCAAGAGGAGCCAAAAGCCTCCACCCTTGCTTCAATGAGCTTTTATTGTCTTTCTGGGCACATTATATGAAGGTCCTCATTAACTATGCACAGGTTCACTTTAGGTGGTTACCTTTTACAGAAAACAAAGGAGAGGATGCCACTAATCACATCATAGAAGAGGGATATTTGCAAATGCAAAGGCAAAAGTAGTTGAACCAGTTACACTCATCCTTGGAAGATTTAGCATGATTTTAGGAAGTTACCTTGCAGTAAATGTTTGCTGCCTCAATTCAGGGTGAGGGAGTTTTAGCAAAAGCAAGCCTCATAGCAGTCTAGGTACAGTGCAGGCCTGATTCCCCACAGGAGAACCTATTCATAGGTGTGGGTCCTGTGCATCTCTGAGTGAGAGCTGGGACCATGCAATGCAGAACAGTCTCCTACAAGTCATAGAGGCACCAGAAGGAGAAGAGGAACAGTGAGAAATTGAAAACTTCTTTGAAAACATAGTGAAGGAGAACTTCCCCAATTTGGTAAAGGAAATAGTCTTCCAGGAACTCCAGGAAGCTCCAAGATTCCCAAAAATGTTAGACCAAAGGAAGAACACACCAAGGTACATCATAATTACATTACACAAGATTAAAGATAAGGAGAGAATCTTAAAAGCAGCAAGAGAAAAGGAGACAGTTACCTACAAAGGATTTCCCATGAGACTGTCAGCTGATTTCTCAAAAGAAAGCTTGCAGGCAAGAAGGGGATGGAAAGAAATATTCAGAATCATGAAAGGCAAGGGCCTACATCCAAAATTACTCTATCCAGCAAAGCTATAATTGAGAATGGAAGGACAAATGAAATGCTTCCCAGGTAAGGTCAAGTTAAAGGAGTTCATCATCACCAAGCCCTTATTATATGAAATGTTAAAGTGACTTATTTAATAAAAATAAGATGATAAAATATATGAACAGTAAAATGACAACAAACTCACAACTATCAACAATGAACCTAAAACAAACAAACAAACAAAAACAAAGTAAGCAAACTAGACCAGAAACAGAATCACAGAAACGGAGATCCCATGGAGAATTATCAATAGAAGGTGTTCAGGGGGACAACAGGGGAAAAGGTGCAGGGACTAAGAAGTATAAATGGTAGGTACAAAATAGACAAGGAGAGGTTAAGAGTAATGTAGGAAATGGAGAAGCCAAAGAACTTATATGTGTGACCCATGGGCATGAAATAAGGGGAGGGACTCTACTGGTATGGGGTTTCAGGGTGGAGGGAAATAAAGGGGAGAATGGAAAAACTGTAATAGCATAATCAACAAAATATATTTTAGGAAAGTTTATGTAGAACTGGTGTTAATGTTTTTCTTTAAACAGTTGGTAGAATTTAGTAGTAATATCATGTATGTCTTCGAAATTTTTTTTTAGTTTTTAAGTTATAAATTAATCTCCTATATTCAAAATGTATTTTATGTTAGGTAGCTTGTTGTTATGTGTGCTTTTTGAAGAATCAGTCTGTTCTTGTCTAAATTGTCAAATTTATGTGTGAACATTTATTTATTATCCTTTTGATGTCTTCAAGGTGTGTAATTATGTCCCCTCTCTCTTTTCTCACATTGGTAATTTGTGTATTCTCTCATTTTTTCTTTGTCATTACTACCACAGGCATGTCTCTCAGCTGGCTTTCAGTCACTTCCCCCACTCCCCACAAGTATATTGGGCCCTTCTGGTGTTGATTTCTGGGCATGTGGGCTTGTGTATATTCTAGGACCCTGTGGGCCTCTCAGATGAACTCTCCTGTGAGGCTAGGAGTTTCTCCTGCCTCTGCAATTCCCATAGGTTTTTATAGCCAGACATTCTGTGGCTTTATTTCCCCATGCTGGAACCCTGGGTTATGTGGTCTGTCTCCCTCCTTAGTTGTTCCTCCAGGTTAGTCTGTCTACAGATGTGTGATATACTGATTGACCACTCACTTCCTTGCCCACCATATATTCTCTGCCCTGGCTGCCATCTCTCCTCCTACTGGTCTGAATGAATATTTCTTCATTAACCCCTTGGTTGTCAGACTTCCATACAGTTCAACTTTCTGGTTATTTTTGTTTTTAAATTTGCTGTTGTCTTTGTTTTGGTTGTGTGAGGAGGCAAAGTATATCTATCTACACTTCCATCTTGGTCAGAAGTTCTACATAAACTCTTTAAGAAAATAAAAGAAGGATGGGTGACTTTTACTTTATTTCATGAAGTTAATATAGATCTGTAACTCAGGAGCTCCAAACCAAGGAGTTGCATATACTTAATCCAAAAAATAAAAACAAAATGCCTGGAGGGCCAATAGATGTGGAAATGGTGTGTACATGCCATTTATTACTTATTAAAGAGGAGTGCACTCCTCTTTACTTCCATTGCTTATTAAAATGGAAGCTGATAGGCTTGAGAGAGACCACACCCCACCTCCAGGCTTGGTGCTACTTATAGGGTTAGGGAGGATGCAGCAGTAGTAGGGATGAAGCTACACTATCTTGTGAAAATGCTACAGAACTATGATAAAAACAGGGACCTTGACAAGGCTGGGACTCTATATAGAAACTGTTTTCCTCTGTCCTTGTGTCTGCTAGCTAGGCAGTCACCTGTTTTCTCTGGTGGAGGAGAGGAGCCATGTCCTGAGGTACCCCCCAAACTCTGATACCAAGAACAGACAAATACAGGATGAAAAAAAGCAAAGAAAAAAGGAAATACTACAAAAAGAGAGAAAGAGGAGTAGAAAGACGGGAGAGTGGGGAAGGAAAAGAGGAAGGAAAAGAGAGGGAAAGAAGGAAGGAATGAAAGAAGAAGAGAAGACAGGAGAGAACAGGAGAGGAGGAGAGAAGGATGAAGAGAGAGAGTGATTTAAGATCAATGTCTTTCATGAATCGAGATGCAGATAACCTATAAATTATTAGCAAATAATTTAATCAATTTATAAAAATAATTATATGCAATGTCCAAATAATTTTTATTCCAAGGGTGTAAGACTGTTTCAGTATTTGAAAAATCAATACATCCACCATACTAACAAATCAAAGACAAATTCCATGATTATATTAATTGATGTAGTAAAAGCATTTACACAATTCAATACTTGTTTATAATAGAAACACTTAGAAAAGTGGGAATAGAGGGGAATTTCTTAGACTTGATAAATAGCATTTCAAAAAAAACCCTACAGCTAATCTTATACTTTATATTTAAGACTAAATAATTTCACTATAAAATTGGAAACAAGAGAAGAATATCTGCTCTTTCCACTCTCATTCAGCATATTACTGGGAGCTCTAACTATTGCAAAAAAAAAAAAGTCAAGAAAAAAAATAAACAGTACACAAGTTGGAAATAAAAAATTAAATTTGTGTCTATTTGCAGTTAACAAAAAAATCTCTAAATTTAAAGTATATTCTAAAATTAAAATATAATTTCAGAAAGTATTAAGATACCTAACAAGATAAATATACAAAAAAAAACTTACAAAAATTAGCTGTTATATAAAACAAATGGTTTGGATGGAACTGGAGAGCATTATGCTAAGTGAAATAAGCCAGGTGGTGAAAGACAAATACCATATGATCTCACCTACAAGGGGAACCTAATCAACAAAACAAAGAAGCAAGGAAAATATTACTGGAGACTCTGAAATAAAGAACAAATTGACAGTAAGCAGAGTGGTGAGGGGAGAGGAATAATGGGGGAAAGTAGGGGAAGGGCCATCAAGGAACATGTTTAAAAATGCCTGGGCAAATCCAAAGGGTGTAGGTACCAGGGTAGGAGGCAGAGATGGGTAGAATGGGACTGAGTGGAAGGGGGGAAATGGGAACAACTGTACTTTAACAATAATAAAAAAGTTTAAAAAATTAAAAATGTCTCATAATGAGCATATAAACACAGAAATTAAATATAGATCATATTTTAACTGATAAAAATTAAATGCATAGGTGTAAATGTAGCAAAAGACAAACTGGAATTGTATGCTGAAAATCACAATAAAGTGATAAAATCCAAAAATATATTAAAAATGGGGCTGTCAAACTATGGAATTTAGGAAATCATATGTGCACCTTCTGGCATAAGAGTAGTAGAGAAAGCCACTAGAGAAAAAAAGTGAAAAGGCATCACGGAAAATAGTCATTGTTTAGCTTTAACTAAGCCCAGGGTAGCTTTGGTCTATAGAACCAGGATTGTGTGTTACAAATGGGCCATATCCATCCAGAGACTATGTTAACACATCACAGTTATCTAAAGTTCTTCATGGCGGGGTAGAGGCTACTAAAGAGTAGACTCTCTCTCCTGTAATAGGGCTTTGAGATCCTGTTCTGCAAACAGTATTTTTCAATTATTTTACGGTGGTTTAATTACAGTTGTCTGCATGCCGCACGAGCCAAACCCACCTCCTTCCCTTGCTTCCACCCTCCCCCTTGGTTTTGTCCATGTGTCCTTTACAGTAGTTCCTAAAAACCTTCCCCCCATTATACCCTCCCACTTACCCTCTAGTTACTGTCAGATCTTTCATAATTTCAACGTATTTTATTATATTCCGTTTGCTTTTTTCTTTCATTGATTATGTACCAGCTAATGGTCATATGATATTTGATTATGTACCAGTTAAAGGTCATATGATATTTGTCCTTCACTGCATGGTTTATTTCACTTAGCACAATGTTCTCCAGTTCCATCCATGCTATTGGAAAGGGTAGGTTCTCCTTCTTTCTCTCTGCTGCATAGTATTCCATTGTGTAAATGTACCATAATTTTTTGACCCACTTACTTACTGACAGGCACTTAGGCACTTCCAGCACTTGGCTATTGTAAATTGCGTTGCTATGAATATTTAGGTGCTTAGCTTCTTTTGGATTGGTGTTTCAGGGCTCTTAGGATATAATCCCAGCATTGAAATTGCCAGGTTAAAAGGCAGTTACATTAGTAGCTTACTGAGGCAATCCCATACTGTTTTTTTTTTATAGTATGCACCCATCTGCATTCCCACCAATAGTGCCCTAGGGTTTCCTTTTCTCCACATCCTCTTCAAGTCTTGTTTGTTGATTTGTTTATGATGGCAATTCTCACCAGAGTAAAGTGGTATCTCACTGTGGTTTTTTTTTTAATTATATTTTATTGATTATGCTATTACAGTTTCCCCATTTTCCCCCCTTCATTACCCTCCACCCTGCACACCCCCTCCCACCCGCATTCCCCCCTTTAGTTCATGCCCATGTGTCATAAGTTCTTTAGCTTCTACATTTCCCATACTATTCTTACCCTCCCCCTGTCTATTTTCTACCCATTGTGTGTGCTACTTGTTCTATGTACCTTGTCCCCCTCTCTCCTCCTCCCACTCCCCTATTGCTAACCCTCCATGTGATCTCCATTTCTGTGTTTCTGCTCCTGTTGTAGTGGTTTGCTTAGTTGGCTTTTGTTTTAGGTCTGGTTGTTAATACCTGTGAGTTTGCTCTCTTTTTACTGTTCATATTTTTTATCTTCTTTTTCTTAGATAAGTCCCTTTAACATTTCATATAATAAGGGCTTGGTGATGATGAACTCCTTTAACTTGACCTTATCTGAGAAGCACTTTATCTTTCCTTCCATTCTAAATGACAGCTTTGCTGGATAGAGCAATCTTGGATGTAGGCCTTTGATTTTCATGACTTGGAATACCTCTTTCC